>BQNB010052107.1:0-40644 GCA_026074375.1 Tanacetum coccineum
GGTGTTATTATGATCTTATTAATCTCAAGTTTATATTGAAATCCTATCGTATTTGATCTTGTCAACTTTGTTTATCACCTTTGATTATGTATGCATAATGGTATAGGATGTGTACTTTATAGTGTTAAATATTTATCTACGATATTTATCGTTTGGTTAGAGAAATCCGCTTACGTTAATTGATAAACAAAATAAATTTAATATAATAGTAACTTGAATATTTGCATGACACACTTGATTAATTTAAACTAATATAAGTCTTGAGTTAAAACAAGTTAATTTGTGAAAACGTTTTTTGACGAGAAAACCTTTTTATAAGTTAAGAGTCAAAATTGGAGATCATTATTTTACCATCGCTGCTGAATTATATGAAACTATCCGAGTAGTCATACTTCCTTATCATTGAATTTACTCTTTATTACTTACTTGAAAAAGTTATTATAATTTGCCTTAACTATTGTGATTATACGAACATAACCAAATCCTTGTGGACGACATGGTCTTACCTGAAATATTATACTACATACGTGGGTTATACTTTACCCGTATGTTGGTCTAAAATCAGTAAGACTAGTCTTATAAATTTAAAGCTTTCACAACACATCATCCTTCATCAGTAACTGATTATGACGAAGATTATCAAGGGGACTTACAAGGGGATGCTTAGGAACCCAAGCTTACAACTGCAATGATGTTATTACCAAGAGCAATCACTCAACATTATTCTACTCCTACCAATAATTGACTTTGTACTTCATCAAATACAAGGAATCAAGTAGTGATACAAGATGGTAAGGTTGACATACAAAGCACGAATGTTGGCTATGTTGGGAATGATAACAGGAATGGAGGGAGACAAAACAAAAATCAAGTAGCTAATGTAGGAAATGGTCTGGTTTAGCAGATTGATGAAAATAATCAGATTGTCCAGCGGGTTCCACGAACTAAGTCAAATCCAGGAAACGCAAATGTTTAATACTACAACTACAATGCAAAAGGCCACTATGCCCGTAATTGTCCAAAACCCAAAGTTTGTAATGCAAAGTATTTCAGGGAACAAATGCTACTAGCAATGAAAGATGAAGCTAGAGGCAACCTCAATGAAGAAGAAAATGATTTCATGCTCAACAATGCTTATGGAGATGATACATTGGAAGAGCTGAGTGCAGTGGTAATCATGATGGCACATATTCAACCAGCAGATGACAAAGCTGATGCTGAGCCAAACTATGGTGCTGAGGCTATCGGTGAGGTAAATGCTTCGCAAATCAATCCCATAAGTGGAATGCTTTCCAAAGGTGTTCATGAACACACAAATCATGAGAAACTCAAAGCTGTTATTAACACATCAGATGATGATGAAATTGATTCTAATATCATATTTGATGATCCTTATATGGAAAATAATGGTGGAACAGATGAACATAATTCAAATGCTCATGATCAATCTTTTGATATTGAATCCCTGATATACAATGTTTAAAAAGAAGCTGAAAATTAACAAAGATTGAATAATGAACTGGAAAAGCAACAAGCGTTGCTACAAAAGGAACTTGAGACGTGTAAGGAACATGTAAAAACACTTGAAAAGATACCAGTTTAATCTTAAATTACAAAGAAGCATATGAAGTTTTGGAACATGAAATAAGTATTGAAAAAGACACAATTGAGAGACTTTTAAAAGAAAAATATCAGATTCAAGGTGAATTTTTTCAACTCGAAAATGAGAATGTAAAAATACGACATGAAACTGAGTTGTCCAAAAAGGCTTTCAAAGAAAGAGAAAACAAGTATCTTGATGATATTGTGGATCTTGAAGAAAAACTCAGTTCTCATGATCAAATTGTTTATAAAATGTCACAATCGATTCAAACAATTCATATGAAAGACTTCAAAGCACTAAATTGATAATTGATTCACCTGATTCTAAGGAAACTCTTGACGACGCGGAAGAAAGTCGATTGAAAATGAAAAATAAAATGATTCAACTGTATTATGACAAATTAAATGCTCTTTATGAAACATTTGTTGTTCAAAAGGAAATTTCTATTAAATAAACTTTTGTTTCAACTCCTTCTACTTCTAATGTATCTTTTGAATCGAGCATTTACCTTTGAAAAAAATGCCTAATGAAAATAAATTGCTACAATTATTTGTAAAATTGGACAATGCCATTAACGCGTTGGAAACAAATATTCATCGTACTCTTCTAAAAGATAGAAGCAGGTCTGTTTTATATGATGATCAAGATATGTTAAGACAATTTTTAAAAAAACAGGGTAATTCCGATGTCAATCTCATTAAGAAAATGCTCAAACGAAATCAAACAAGAAATTATAGAAGAGGTACAGGAGATGTTAAATATTTTTAAGTCAATAGAAAAGAATGTTGAGAAATAATCACAAAAATATAAAAAATCTCAAAATGAGACTTTTGGAAGCATCCTTGTCAAGAGAAATTAGGGATTGTGTGCTGATATCTATTGAGAAACAGAAAAATGAGATATTGATGCTTGAAAAAGAGAAAATCTTAAGTGACTCCAAAGATGTCCAAGCCAATTTGCTCAAAAGAATCAAAATTCTTGAAAATGAATTTAAACGATCTCAAGCTCAAAGTATTAATTTTAAACTAAAATCTCAACATAAAAAAGAGAAAATGGCTTGTGATGTCTCTTGGAAGTCAACGATGAAAATATAAATTTTGAATATAAAAAGCTTTTTAATTCAATCAAAGCAACACGAGTTTAACATCAACGTGAATTTAGCGAGTTAATTTAAAATGTCAATCAAAAGACATATGCTTATGGTGATGTGCGTTCTCAAAATCAAGATATTATGATGACAATTTTTGAGCTCAAAGATAAAATTAAAAGCATTGAAAAAGGAAAGGATGTGAACACTAAGTTTGACAAATCTGTGACCTTAGGAAAACTTCTATGTGTAACACAGTTAAATACAAACAAAGATGTCAAGGCTAAGAAGGTTTCTAAATCCTAGGTCAAAACAGATAAGTCAAAACCAGTCACTTCATATTCTACACCTAAGAACGAGCAGAGTAAGAAACAAAGTGCGAATGTGCTCGCAAGAGTGCATTTTATGGATCATAAAAAACTAAAACAGCAAATGCCAGTCACTAAAACTAACAGTTTTCTTCTTAATTCCCACAAATTATCGATTTTAGTATGTTAGAATACCAGAGTCTAAGGACACAAATTAGAAGATCTCGTCTAGAGTCTTGCTGAACACTAATTCTAAGGAGCCACTTATCAAATGTCATGAATTTTCAATAGTAGTTTATGTATTAATTCCAAAAAAGCATCGAAACATTAAATTTAACTGTTTGTTAATTAAAATGTAAGTGTTAATAAAAGCAAACACTGTAATGTTGTAAAATGATAGTTCGAATATTGTATGTGTTTTTCATTCAAAGAAGTTTTTTTATGATTTTACACATGAGACATATTTTGTCTTCGTTATGTTTTGTGTGTTGATTCTAAGGGTAAAAGAGCCTTATTTCAGTCTTTCCTGTAGCCATCGAAATCTAGGAATTTTTAGGACTACATTTCTAGTTTGACGAAATTAGATTTAGGGTTGCTAAAACCCAAACGAGCACAAATAAGGTCTCTAGTGCATCATCACTATCACTCCAGAATCTAGTCAAAGTAGGACACTCAGCATTACATGAAAAACAAAATTGCCACAAGGAGAAAGTGGGGGAAATGGTTTGAAAATCAACAAGTTTCAATTGGTCATCAAGAGTTTAAACAGCACAATTAACGTCCGAGTGTTTCAAAGAGTAGTGCTAGCCTTAGAACTAACATCTAAAACACCGGTATCACACTCAAAAATGTAGCCAAACGTCCACGATCTTCCATCATGTTTGTTTCAATGTGATCTGTGATCCAGCTCATCCTTATGATTGTTTGATAGCGGGTGCTCAAAGCAAATCAATTGGAAAATATGAAACTGCAAAAAATTTTATTGAGAAGTTCATGGAACAGTCTGCTTCGGTATGATCACTTCGCACAGTCATTGATATGGAGACTATGTTCAAGGCATCTCGCATATGTCACATTTACTATTTTGAGGGCTTAGACATAATCTTTCCGGAATCGTAGGAAAACAATTTTTGCAATAGAGATCTATAAGTAGGCCCTTTTGTTTCTAATACTTGCTATATTTGAATTTGGAGGTGAACAAATTACTTACCGGTTCTCGTGATTCTAATCACTAACACCATCTCCAGTTTCTGACATGGTGCATCTTCTCCATTTTGCTTAATGCTAAAGCCACATCAACAAAATCATGGTTAAGACACTGAAGCCTTTCTCATTTGATTTTTGGTACTATTGATCATCCATGAAAAAAGATCTTGTTTTATGGGCATTTTCAAAGTTAAGTATGACTCAAATATCATCATGTTCAGCCTATGACAAGGAAAAGCAAGAAAGGCTAATTTTTCTACCAAATTGATTCCATGTAACATAATCAAAAACTTGAGTTGATAATTTGGACTTATGTAGCCCAATGCGTAAAAAGTATCAATGGCAAGCGATATATTCCTGGTTATTATAGATGATTATTCTGATATACCTGGTAATACTCCTTCGCCACCAAGATGAGCTCCAGAACATAATCATACAATTTCATCCAATTTAAATCTAACAGAATACTGAAGACTCAAATCATAAAAATTGGGTCTGATAATAGAACTCGGGTTTCAAAAATGAGAAATTCCGAATATTTTTTTAAACGTTTGGCCCTATACATCATAACCTTCACTGCTCGAACGGCTCAACAAAATGGTGTTATTCGAACGAAGAAGAAAATCATACACTTTCCGAGGCTGCCGCACCACGCTATACTTATTGCTTGCTTTACTCATAATCGTCACTCTTATACACACATGGAACAAAAAAACCCATATCCTGATTAAGGGCAGAAAACCCAATGTTCCAATAATACTTGTGTTCGGATCCTTGTGTTATCCAACAAATGATCGTGATGATCTTGGGAAAATGAAACCAAAGGCTAACATTAAGATTTTTATTGGTTACTCTGAGTCATCAAGAGGGTTTTGTATCTATAACCGCCAAACCAGAAAGATAATGTAAACCATTCATATAAAATTTGATGAACTCACAGCGATGGCTTCTAAATGCAACAATTCAAGACCCGGTTTCAACTACTCAAATTTTCAAGATTCGTCAGAAGACTCAAAATCTATACCGTCATAAGAAGATTTGCATAATTTGTTTGGTCCTCTGTATGAAGAATACTATGTGACGAGATCTCTAGAAGTGTCAGATAATTCCGCTGCAAATACTCTTGATAAAGAAGATACTCCTTTATCATCTTCAACTGTCGTTGAAGAAAATGAAGCTCCTCAGATAGTAACCTCATCAGAAGAACTAGTTGCTAACGAACTGAACACTTCAATGCTGATGAATCAGTTTAAGAAGAAGTTGCAGAAGTTGATGGAAATATGTTTTATAATCTATTTTATACACCTGTGTTCGAAGAAGCTGAGTCATCTTCAATATTTTAGAATTCGTCAAATATGCACGAGTTTCATCAAAAACATCGCTCCAAGGATTTATGGACTAAGTACATGCAATTGCGCAAGTGATTGGTGATCCTTCCAAACCTGTGATGATAGGACGTAGAATCTATACAGACGCTGAGATGTACATGTACGCATTAACAGTGAGTACTATGGAACCTAAAAACGTCAAGCAAGTTATGCTCGATCACAACTGGATAGAATCAATGCAAGATGAGCTAAAACAGTTCAAGCACCTTGATGTTTAGGAACTTGTTGAACGGCCTATTTGCAGAAACAAAATCGCAGTCAAGTGGCTTTGAAAAAATAAGACCGATGCTGAAAACACAGTAATTCGAAACAAGTCTCGCTTAGTAGCCAAGGGTTATTATCAAGAAGAGGGAATCAATTTTGAAGAATGTTTGTGGCATACGCGGCTCACAAGAACTTCACTATCTACCAGATAGATGTCAAGACTGCATTCCTTAATGGACCATTGAAAGAAAAAGCTTTTGTAAGTCAGCCCAATGGTTTTGTAGATCCAGACTTTTCTAATTACGTTTATCGTCTTAAGAAAGCTTTGTACGGTTTCAAACAAGCCCCCAGAGCATAGTATGACAAGCTTTCCTCATTCTTGATTGATCACCATTTCATAAAAGGTATTATCCATCTGACTTTATTCACTAGAAGACACGGGGATGACATTTTACCTGTTCAAATCTATGTAGACGATATAATTTTTGGGTTAACAAATCTAGTTTTCTCAAATAGATTTGCAAAGCTTATGAAATATAATTTTGAAATGTCAATTATAGGTAAAATGAAGTTCTTTCTTGGACTTCAGGTTCATCAATCACCCAGTGGAATCTTCATAAGTCAATCACAATATATTTTGGAAATTCTTAAGAAACATGGGATGGAAAAATGTAATTCTATTGGTACATCAATGGCTACTTCCAAAAGCAACACAGATTTACAGGGTACCCCAACAATTCAGACTAATTATTGTAGCATGATCGGGGGACTCATGTATCTCGCTGCAAGTCTACCAGATATCAGGCACGCCCAACTGAGAAACACCTCAAAGAGGTCAAGCGGATCTTTCGATACCTACAAAAAACCATTAACATGGGTCTGTGGTACTCGAAGGATTCTGGATTTGAGCTAATTGCATATTCAGATGCAGATCATGCAGGGTGTCATGATGACTACAAAAGCACATTTGGAGGGATACAATTTCCGGGAGACAAGCTAGTCAGTTGGTCTTCTAAAAAACAAGATTGTATAACAATGTCTGCTGCGAAAGCTGAGTATGTATCTTTGTCTACATGCTGCGCACAAATCGTTTGGATGAGGACGCAACTGCTAGATTATGAATTTTGTTACAACAAGATTCCCATGTACTGTGATTCAAAAAGTGCGATTGCCATATCTTGCAATCTGGTACAACATTCTCGTACAAAGCACATTAACATTCGATATCATTTTATTAAAGAAGAGCATGTTGAAAAAGGTATTGAACTTTACTTTGTCGGGACGGAATACTAGCTTGCTGATCTATTTACTAAAGCCCTTCCCAAAGAAAGGTTTGAGTACTTAGTTCACAGGATTGGTATGCGATGTATGACTCCAACTGAGTTGGAACGTCTGACAAAGTTATCTTCTTGAATGAAATATCATATATTAAATCTTTTGTAAATACATACAAAAACAAAAATGCAATATTACAAAATAAAAAAATATCAAAAATATTTTGTTTTAAAAAAATGAAAAATAAATAAAAAATTTAAAAATACAAAAACACGTAAATTTAATTTATTGATGCAAACGCATATCTTCTCCGTTTTATCAGCTTAATGATGATGTCTTATACAGTGGTTCGTTTAAATCAAAGCAATGCATCATGAACAGAGGGGGAATTATTCATTTATTAAAATGAATTGTCACTGCTAAAATATATGTTTTGTAATCACATCCATTCACAAAAAGAATTCATCTATAAAAATCATCATGTTTGAAAAAGAAAGTATTTTGAAAACTGCAAAAATAACAATCTCTTGAATAAGTTCTTTAGTTAGACATTTATTTGAAGGGAAGTTATAAATTTTTCAGTCACTTCATCAGCAGAAAATTAACAAATGAGAAATTAAATGCAAAAATAACTATCTTTTGAATAAACTTTTATCCAAAAAGAAAGAAATTTTTAAATGAATATTTATTCAAGGGGGAGTTATAAATATTTTTTTGTCAAATAACAGGATTTATAACTGCAATAATATCTTAAAGAGTTAATTAAAAATTGAGATTTAACTCCAAAGGGGAGTTTTGAAACTTAATTTGGACTTCAGGTGTATTCGAAATGAAGGATAGGGACTAAAATTGCCAAAGCTTTAAACTTATTTACGAAAGTATAAATACAAAAGGTTTCATATGAAAGTTCTCATTACTTTCGTATGTAACCTAAAGCTTCATAAATCCTCCTAATCCTCTTGAGCTTTCATATTTTTGAACTTTCGATCCAAATCGTTTCTCGATCATCTTTGTGATTCAAATGTAAGGGGTTATCATCTGATTAGATTCTTTGTCTTGCTTATTATGTTTAATTGATTGATAAATAGGTTTCAGATTAGATCTAGGGTTTCGTAAAATCACAAGTGTTGATAATGACCAATTAAGTTAGGCAAAACAGAATTCAAGGATTATTGTTGTGATTTATGTGGTAAATCATTGATAAATAAACAGATTAAACCATGGATTTGAGGGTTACGTAACCATAAAAGGTTTCATATAGATGATCTTGAACTTTCAGATAAATAACCAAACTTAGAAGATTGTTAGGATGATATTGATTAATCTTGATCATGAATACAAGTATTGTTAATCATTCTAACATAGTTCATTAATACGAAAGCACTTTTGGATAAATGGACAAGTTACGGTTTCTTAAACCTAAAAGGTTTTGTAAATGGAATTGGGCCAATCTATTGGGTTTTATAAATGCTTAAGTGGGCCAGTTTTAATGGGATTCATAAAAACTTAAATGGGCTAAATTTTGGGTTTCGAATATTCATTAATGGATATCATTATTGATGTGTTTCAAAAGCTTTAAATTTTCAAGACTAGAATTATCGGTTAATATAAAGAAACACACGGGGAAAAGTATAACCTCCGTATGTATTATAGATTTAGGGTAAGACCAGGTCGTTCCACGGAAGTTTCTTAAGAAGTTGATTAGTTTTGCACAATGAGTATCCTTAAACTTGTCACGAATCTAAAGATAAAAGGGCACGATTTCTATTTCAATTGACTAAAACATATGTTTATTTGGGGACGAGAGCACATGATGAAACACATGAATAATAAAAAACTCATGAATAAAGATATAAACACTTAGATAGACGGGTAGTTATTCAAGTGTTTGTCTATTTTATATAAAAGATAATCCTTTCGGCCTTTAGTCTTTGATATATAAAATGCTTTACGTTAGATTCATGTTGGGAAATAATAAAGATAAGCTTGTTCAATCAAGTTCGTTAGACATGAGATTGAACCTTAAATATTTTTATACTCGGGTTTGATAAATAATTTACTTGTTAATTCTCACAAAACGAGCACCGAATTTCCATAGACAAACAATGCGAAATCTACCACAAAAATGGAATCTTTCGACCTATATCCATTATATATGATAAATCAAGTGTTAACAAAGACCTACTTAATCCAATATCAAGTTTAACTTTTTTATTTGCCAAAGACATTATTATTCATCATGTTCATAATCCAAATCTTATTTATCCCAAATAAACATAAAAGAACTACTCCATAATCATGAAAGTAAAACACATATCAAGCATGATGAACTTTAAAAAAATACATGAGCAAAGGATTTAAACAAGATTTATACCAACTTCAAAGGCTAAGATTGATGATTCTTTAAGAACTTTCAATGAAACTTCTATTATAACAAAGTAAAAACCCATAAACTTATAACTAGCTTTGTCACAGCAGATTACAGCTTCAAATACAACTTTGTTAAACCCTTCTTGGTGAGTAAAAACCTGGGATTGGTGAAACTATAAGGTAGTTCACCTAAATCCCCAAAACTTGCTCAAAACCTTAATTCTAATTATTGTAGTGTTTTTCAATGTATTGTGTGTGTTATTCTTGTGATTTTAGCCTCAATTTAAAGGCCTTTAAATACCTTAGGACATGGGTTAAAGGATAGTGAAGAGCCTCATCATCAATGCAAGATTTTAATAATTTGTGTAACTGCAGGCTGAAGTACGACGCACTTCATATAAAGTCCTCCGTACTTTCCTTAGCATTCAATTTTCTCTCTCCTCGATCTGAAGTACGCCGCACTTCCTAAGAAGTGCGCCGCACTTGGCTCCAGCTCATTTAATACTTTTTTTTCTTCTTCTAGATCCTTCCTTTAACATTCGTTAGTGTATTTAACGGACAACTTTTGCGTTTTTAGTCCTTTTTGCCGTCTTCGATCCAAGGTTTTTAAAGAAACCCTAAAACCCTAAATTTCAAGAAACCGATTTGTGGTAAAAGTTTTATGGGTTTTTTTTTTTTTTTTTTTTTTTTTTTTTTTTTTTTTTTTTTTTTTTTTTTTTTTTTTTTTTTTTTTTTTTGGGGGGTTTTTTTTTTTTTTTTTTTTTTTTTTTTTTTTTTTTTTTTTTTTTTTTGGAGTTAAAGTGCTATAAAATCTTTTATGAAACGTCCTCTCTACTACCTTTTTGGTTGCACTATACATCTTCAAAGATTGTTATTATTCAAGTTTCTTGGGTATAATGATTTATGATGATGGTTTAGATCTCGAATGGAACTGTTATTCACAACATTTTATTCTTATTGATTTAAGGCTCTTTTGATTTATTGAAGAGGTGAGTACGAAGAAAATTGAATATTGCTTATTTATGTATTGATTTTCATAAATGCTTGTTCTTATCAACCTTTGTAAGCAGAGGTACCTTTGTTTGTTTTGGTATGGTGACCCGAAATCTTGCAAAATCTAGGAATGTGTGCTTTTTCTTAAGCGTGCTCCAATGCTCACATCCGCTATCACTTGAAGAGTTACAGTTATTGTGCTCAGGTCTCATTATAAGAATAGGATTATGGTCAAGAGATCGCAGGTCTGCTTATACATTAGGAGTATGAGTTCAACGTGTGGATAGTACAAGATATAAGACACAAGCTTGGAGATTCAACTTCTTCATCAAATTTGTTATACTCTATTTTCTTCATCAGTGATCACTACATAGAGCCTACTGAGTTCGAGATTCAAGAGATGGTTAGCATACTTTCAGGGGAAGCTTATTGTTAACATGTTTAACCATCTACATGTACCACTTAAGGGGAAGTGTTCACAAGTTGCTTATCTACAGATGACCCCTATTGGATGTTTACAAAAAGAAGAAGATTTCGTGATTTGCAGCTTATTATTTTATTGGTGGCATGTACCAAGTATATCTTAGTCAAGGGGAAGCTTTGAAGATTGTTTCATTCATGGAGACTGTTTTGTAATATCAAATAGGGGAAGATTGTTGGGATCTAAGATTTGATGATTACAAAACTACATATGCTTATATGAAGATAAATGAAACAAAAAGGACTTAATATGATTTGTTGGACTTTGACTAAAACATTAATGTTGATTGGAAGTTACAAAATCAACATTATGATATGTTTGACTAAGGTTTTCTTGTAAACCCTAGCCTCTCTAGTATATAAAGAGAGGTAGGGTGAATAGTTTGATGATCCATTCATAGCAGACTTCTCCAATGAGAGTCTAAGAAACGCATAGAGCGTGTGTAGTGTAGTAGTAGTAGTAGTTAGTCCTTTATTGTGTTTGAATAAAGAAAGCCTTATTAGTAACTTTGATATGTTCTAAATTATTCCGCTGTGCATTATATCATTGTTATCATACCCTAGTTGAGTCCAGATTCTTGGATTTCTCATCACAGCAGATTACAGCTTCAAATACAACTTTGTTAAACCCTTCTTGTTGAGTAAAAACCTGGGATTGGTGAAACTATAAGGTAGTTCACCTAAATCCCCAAAACTTAGTCAAAACCTTAATTCTAATTATTTTAGTGTTTTCAATGTATTGTGTGTGTTATTCTTGTGATTTTAGCCTCAATTTAAAAGCCTTTAAATACCTTAGGACGTGGGTTAAAGGATAGTGAAGAGCCTCATCATCAATGCAAGATTTTAATAATTTGTGTAACTGCAGGCTGAAGTATGGCGCACTTCATATAAAGTCCGTTGTACTTTCCTTAGCATTCAATTTTCTCTCTCCTCGATCTGAAGTACGCCGCACTTCCTAAGAAGTACGCCGCACTTTCTAGATCCTTCCTATAACATTCGTTAGTGTATTTAACGGACAACTTTTGCGTTTTTAGTCCTTTTTGCCGTCTTCGATCCGGAAACAACTTTTACTTAAATAAGTATCTAAACATGTGATATTTAATATATTTCTATTGATAATTTACATATTCACGAGAAATATTATATGTATATTTGGAGCGTTATCAAATTCTCCCATACTTAGCTATTGCTCGCCCTCAAGCAATCAAAGCAAAAAGTACTTCGTTTTTATTTGTGGAAGAATGAAACAAATTAATGATCACAAGCTAAGATAACGCGACAAAGCAACTTACGATTTTTTTAGAAATTTAAATTCACACTCGCTCAATTTTTAGTGGAGTAAATAATGTACATAAGTCACTCAAATTCTCAGTCATGATTCATTCAAATTACTATAGGCTTGTACAAGAAACTAAACAATTCCGATAGGGCGTGAGCATCAGACATAATTATCAAAAGAGAGGGTTTTATTGGGTAAAATGGTATGGGAATTTTGGTTTATTTTTGGAATTTTAGAGGAGAAGATGACCCTGAAGGAAGTTGATGGACAAACGGTTGAGGAAATTGAAACAAAGATAATTGCCAAGGATGGCACTATCACCAGAGTTCCTGGAAAATTTCAAGGTTATGAAACGTCTGAAGAAGAGCCGGTGGAACAACCTAGAAGACATGACCTGTATGGATTTGTAGATCACCCACAACTTCAACAAGGAAATCTGATGAATGAGTTTGCACCACATCGGCTACCTCAGCCAAAGGATAACATGAATGGATGGTTGATAGAAAATGAGGAAGAAGTTGAGAGGGATGAAGTGGACTCGGACCTTGAGTCCACCGCAAGTAGTAAACCTGTGTGGGAGAAGACAACTGAAGATGATCATGACCGCGCGTCTCGTAACTGCCCATGGTGTTCTAAGTGATTGATGTGTTTTTTAGCTTGTTTTTCTTTCTTTCGACGTTTGGAGCCATGTTAGGAATGTTATTTTCAATGCTTGAATTCTGAGTATTAATAATAAAAGTGATTATTAGGATTATTCCTTGTGTTATTTGTTGGTTTCATTTTTTTAAGGTGCTATATGGTGTGTTATATTATGAAGTGTCTTCATAGGAGGGAGTACAACTGTGAAAGGGGGCATCTATAATTATGGTGGCCAACATAATTATACATGCGCCATGACACATGTGGACTTGCAAGTATGATTACATGGATTATTGTTGATGCGTTGTATGTATGTATATGGTTATTAAGAAGTATGATTTGATCATGATTCTTGTTATATGGTCTAATGTATATAAATTTTTTTGTCGTATAGAAAATGGCTCCATCACGTCGAAGTGGCAACAACGATAACAACAACAACGAAAACCCTGACATTGCTGCTATTTATTGCCAGGCAATTGAAACCATTCTACCTCAGATTGTCACTCAAGTGACTAACAATGTGAACAATGCTAATAACGGTAATGGAGGAAATGGTGGTGGTGGAAATGGTAATGGTGGGAACAATGGATGCACTTTCAAGGCATTCCAATCTTGTAATCCCAAGGAATATGATGGGAAAGGAGGTGCAATAGCGCTTACTCGTTGGATCGAGAAAATGGAAAATGTGATAGATAATAGTGGTTGTGCTGAGAATCAAAAGGTAAGGTATGCGGCTAGTTCATTGGTGAACAAAGCTTTGACTTGGTGGAACACTCAAGTCCAAGCAAGAGGACGTGTGGCTGCAATGGCCATGGCATGGAACGATTTTAAGGCATTGATGGTTGAAGAGTTCTGTCCAAGTAATGAAATGGAGAAATTGGAGAATGAGTTTTGGAATCACAAGATGGTGGGGGCTAATCATGCTGCCTACACAGATAGATTTCATGAGTTGGCCAAGTTGGTCCCACACCTAGTTACTCCTGAGTCATCTCGTATTAAGAGGTACATAGCTGGACTGGCTCCTGAGATTAGAGGAATGCTTCGAGCAACCCAACCAACTTACCCCCCCCCCCCATTCAGAATGCCAATATTGAAGGCGAGAATACTAAACTGATGAGGCAGGCGCTGTGTACACTTTGATAAGGGTAGTGATAGAGAAATGGGAGTGGAAGAGTTAGTAGACGGAGGATTCGTTAGAAAGTCAAACAGGAAAGGCAAAGATGTGAACTGGGTTTGTGGCGGGACAGCTCGCTACTAGAAATGAAACTGCAAGCTCAAGTGCTAAGTGTGGCAAGTCTTATACTTTTCATCCAGAAAACAGACCTTGCAATGTGTGCTTTATTGTCAGAAAACCGGGTCATTTTGCCAGGGATTGTCGGGCACTGGTTAGGCAAGTAGCTCCGGTGAATGCTGTGAGAATGAGTAACAATTCGAGACTGTGATATGAGTGTGGTAGCCCAGATCATTTCTGCAACACTTATCCCAAGTTGAATCGAGCACCTAGGTAAGTTAGAAATCAATTGCGCCACTACTTAATGTGAGACCTAGTATTGTGAACCCTGGTTATGTAATAGAAGTAGCTGATGGTAAGAAGGTAGAAGTGGATAGAATTATCCGTGACTGCAAACTAGAACCAGGAGGTTCCCTATTTAGCATAAACTTGATACCTTTGGGTCATGGAAGCTTTGATGTGATTGTGGGAATGGATTGGTTGTCCCAACATAAGGCTGTGATAGTATGTCATGAGAATGGTATAGGAATTACCCGTGGAATGGTAGGATCCTTAGGGTACATGGAGAACGGGCTGAAGGAATCACCAAAGCATTGAAGAGTGCAAGGGAGGATGAACCGAGGTTGAGCGATATATCTGTGGTATGTGAATTTGAAGATGTGTTTCCAGAAGACTTGTCAGGATTGCCTCCACAACAGCAAGTGGAGTTTTGCATTGATCTAGTTCCGGGAGCGACGTCAATTGCGAAGTCTCCATATCGTTTAGCGCCTTCAGAGATGCAAGAATTGTCTGGACAGCTGCAAGAGTTGGAAGACAAGGGTTTCATACGACCTAGTCATTCTCCATGGGGAGCGCCAGTGTTATTTGTCAAGAAGAAGGATGGTTCGCTTCGTATGTGTATCAATTATAGAGAGCTGAACAAGTTGATGGTTAAGAATCGATATCCTCTTCCAAGGATTGATGATTTGTTTGACCAACTACAAGGATCGCGATTTTTCTCCAAGATAGACCTTCGGTCAGGTTATCATCAACTACGCGTGCATGAAGACGACATACCTAAGACGGCGTTTCAAACACGATACGAACATTTTAAGTTTACGGTTATGCCTTTTGGGCTAACCAATGCACCTGCAGTTTTTATGGATCTGATGAACAGAGTTTGTAAACCGTACTTAGATAAGTTTGTTATTGTATTATTCGATGACATCTTAATCTATTCAAAGACGAAGGAAGACCATGAAGTTCATTTGAGTTTGGTGTTGGAATTGTTAAGGAAGGAGAAGTTGTATGCCAAGTTCTCCAAGTGTGAATTTTGGTTGCAAGAGGTGCACTTTCTTGGTCATGTTGTTAACCAGAATGGTATACATGTAGACTCAAGCAAAATAGAAGCGGTACGACGCCTTCCGAGATTCGATCATTTTTGGGATTAGACGATTATTATCGATGATTTATTGAAAAATTTTCCAAAATTTCTAAACCTCTTACCTCGTTAACTCAAAAGAATTAGAAGTATGTGTGGGGTGTGGAGCAAGAAGAAGCTTTTCAAACTTTAAAGAATAACTTGTGTGATGCACCAATATTGACGCTACCTGATGGAGTGGAAGATTTCGTGGTTTATTGTGATGCATCAAACCAAGGATTAGGTTGTGTACTCATGCAAAGAGGCAAAGTGATAGCTTATGCATCGAGGCAACTAAAACCCCATGAGAAGAATTATACGACGCATGATTTAGAATTAGTAGCTGTTGTGTTTGCTCTTAAGACTTGGAGGCATTATCTGTATGGTACTAAGAGTGTTATCTATACGGATCACAAAAGCCTTCAACACATTTTTGATCAGAAAGAGGTGAATATGCGACAAAGGAGATTGATTGAGTTGTTTAGTGATTATGAGTGCGAGATTCGTTATCATCCTGGTAAGGCAAACATTGTGGCTGATGCATTGAGTAGGAAGGAGCGGCTGAAACCTAGACGTGTAAGGGATATGGTAGTGACTGTTCAAGCTGGAATGAGAAAGAAGATACAAGTAGCCTAGAGTGAGGCGCTTAAGCAAGAGAATGCACTTATGGAAAACCTGCATGGGTTAGAACAACAGATGGAAAAGAAAGAGGGCGAGAGTTTGTATTTTATGGACCGTATATGGGTTCCATTAGCCGGAGGTATGAGAACAGTAGTTATGGACGAAGCTCATAAGTCTAAGTACTCTGTGCATCCAGGAGCTGATAAGATGTACTATGATCTTCGAGATATGTATTGGTGGCCGGGAATGAAGAGAGATATTGCTACTTATGTTAGTAAGTGTTTGACATGTTCAAAGGTAAAGGCTGAGCATCAAAGGCCTTCGGGTTTACTGCAACAACCTGAGATACCTGAATGGAAGTGGGATAAGATCACTATGGATTTTATCACTAAGTTACCTAGGTCAAAAAGTGGGCATGACACGATTTGGGTTATAGTCGATAGACTGACTAAGTCAGCTCATTTCCTAGCTATAAGAGAAGACTATAGTACTGAGAAATTGGCAAAGATCTACGTCGATGAAATAGTCGCGAGACATGGAGTTCCTGTGTCGATTATTTCGGATAGAGATGGACGATTTACGTCGCGTTGCTGGCAGACTGTGCAAAAAGCATTAGGGACGAGGTTGGATATGAGTACGGCTTATCATCCCCAAACGGATGGACAAAGTGAGCGTACGATTCAGACCTTAGAGGATATGTTGAGGGCGTGTGTAATTGATTTTGGTGGTAGCTGGGATGTTCATCTACCATTGGCTGAGTTTTCTTACAATAATAGCTATCATTCGAGTATAAGATGTGCTCCGTTTGAAGCCTTGTACGGAAGGAAGTGTAGGTCGCCTGTTTTATGGGCTGAGATTGGAGAAAGTAGTTTGATTGGACCTGAATTGATTCAAGAAACGACTGATAAAGTTGTGTTGATAAAGGAGAAGCTCAAGGCAGCAAGAGATCGTCAAAAGAGCTATGCTGACAATAGACGCAAACCATTGAAATTTGAAGTAGGAGATCAAGTAATGTTGAAAGTATCACCATGGAAAGGTGTAATTCATTTTGGGAAAAACGGAAAGTTAGCACCGAGATACGTAGGACCCTTTGAGATTCTTGAAAGGATCGGTCCTGTAGCTTATCGATTGAGATTGCTTGAGGAATTGAGTGGAATACATAATACGTTTCATGTGTCAAACCTAAAGAAATGTTTGGCGGATGCTAGTTTGCATGTGCCATTAGATGAGATAAAGGTTGACAAAACTCTTCGTTTTGTTGAGGAACCGGTAGAGATTTTGGATCGTGAAGTTAAGAGTTTAAAGCGTAGTAAGATAGCGTTAGTAAAGGTTCGTTGGCTCTATACTGCTTCCGGTTACATTGCTCTCGCGTGATTTCGTCCCTTGGTGTGTATTTATATTTATATATGTTTATTGATACATAAAAAAGGGGCGAGCTCGCGCGAATCAACGGGCGAGGTTCAGGTAGTCATATTTTTCTTTCCGTGTTGTGTTGTTGTGTTGCTAATTGCACCCTTATGAGGGTAAGCAAAGTCATTAGCAGTTGGATTCAGATTGTAGAAGTTGGATGAGATTAAGGTTGACAAGACTTTTTGTTTTGTCAAGGAACCGTTGATGTTGTGGACCGAGAGGTCATGAGTAAAAGCATAGTGTGATAGCATTAGTGAAAGTTCGTTGGGATTCGAAGCGTGGTCCTGAGCTTACTTGGGAACGCAAGGATCAAATGAGGTCTAAGTGTCCTCAGTTGTTTGTCGATAGTGCTAATGCCTCGAGTAGTTAAATCTCGGGACGAGATTTTCTCAAGGTGGGGATACTGTGACAACCGTGGCTTGAGCAGGTTGGTCAAACCGTAGTGTTGACCTAAATATCTGTTCTATAAGTATGGTTTATGGTTATATGTGATCATATGTATTTATGTGTGTTTGTATGTGTTTATGAGGTACTGGTAATCAATCTATTGGGTGTGATCATCTCAATGAGATTGGATTGATGGTGAAGTTTGTTGAGTTCATTTCGTTCACTTTTGAGTGACGGGGAAATGATTATTGAGATTTGAGCGTTTTCGTGTTAAATATGTAAGTATTATTACGTATACGTATTTTTATGTTAGTAATTTAAGATAAGTTTAGGTTTTAGAGGTTAAGTTAAGAGAAATGAGATATTTGATGGAGAAATTTCATTTTAATCACTTATAGTGATAATGGAATTGATTGGGTATTTTGAGAAATTTGGTTTGGTTAATAAGTGTTTGTCTAGGTGATGGATTAAAATAGGAAGCGTGTCAATTGTGAAAGAAATGAGTTTGGGTTCTTTGCTAAGGTATTTTTCCAATTCCTTGTAAATTCTAGTTATTATTTTTAATTCTAGTAATCTAAACATGATGGATTAGGGTTATAAATTAGGGTTTATAAATTAGGGTTCTTAGGTTTCTAGAAGTTTATGATGTATAGGTCATGTTTGATCATTAGTTTAATTGTTTACATGATTGGGATTGTCGGTTAGGGTTTAATCTTTGAGGTTAGTCATTTTAATTCACTGCTGAAATTTAGTCAGACTTGTAGAGGTCATAACTTGGTCATAAAAGATCAAATAAATAATTTACAACATACTGGAGATAACCTCAGAGAGTCTACTTTCCAGAAAAGTCAGCCTCATGAGTTTTTATGGTCGGGAAGTGGATCAAATGGTCATTACAAAATCAGTGTGTAAAACAGTAACGAATTTCAGTTTTGGTTTTTATTTTTCTAAAAATACTTAGACATTGATTTAGAGGCTCTAAGTCACGTGAAAGTTAGTTCATATATTTTTTGTGTTCCCTGAATTTTGGTTAAGGTCATTGTGAGGTCTAAGTTGGTAAACCAATGTCATTCTTTTAGAAGGTCAGATTCTGGACGAATTCTGGACACATTGGATTAAGGAATTTCTAAAGGGTATTTGAAAAAGGGTAATGACTTTGGAAGAGCTAGGAGAGGTTCATAAGACATGTAAGTAGCATGACGAATTTTGGTTTGAATTATGGGAGTGTTTAAGTGGTGCATTTAGGACGCGTAGGTGGGTGTAAAATTCTGCTTAAAACCAGAAAGTGCAAAGTGTAGTATCAAAGTCTAAATGGCATATGTAAGAGTGGGTAAAGGTTTTAAATAAGAATAGGACTATGGTAGATAGCTTAGATATCCATAATAGTTGAGGTTACATCATATTGGGTTGAATGCCTAATTGATGGTAGCTTATTATGTGTTTAATTGTTTAGATTGTTCTTGAAGTTTTGTGAAGTTTTGTTGGATCCTTTTTGGAAGCTAAGCATCAGGTGAGTTTCATAGTCCCTCTTTTTAATGTTTTTACATTAGGATGGAATTGATGCAAAGATGTTTTGAATGTGTTTAATCTCTGCGATTATTTGGTTTTACTTGAGGCATGAAAGTTTATGTGGTTATTATGTGTGGTATGCTTAATGTTGTTATGATTTCTGTGTGATTCCGGTTAGAGGGTAGTGCTTTTACTTATTCCAAATCTAATTGGAGGATTGAGATAAGATCCTATTTCTGTGTGATTCCGGTTGGGGGGTAGTGACTCTACTCATTCTAAATCTAACTGGAGGGTTGAAATAATACTTCATTCTGTGTGATTCCGATCGGAGGGTAATGGATTACCCTAGGTTTGTTATGTGGATCATGGGCACGTTCCGTCCTGTTATGATCGATTGTGAATTGTTTGATAGCCTATGTGATAACTAGCTTAAATTGTTCTGCCATGATATGTTATGTTAATCGCAGCAAATTGTTTTATTTAAAGATTGTTTTGGTGTCTTAAACCTATGACTCTCACCAACCATTGTGTTGACGTATTTTAGCATCATTTTCAGGTGAGCATCATGAGGTTAGGAGAAGTGGCTAGAGAGAGACTGCTAGGGTTGCATGGGAGTTCGCTCTTAAAATTGTTATATTTTTGCATGAATCTTTGTTGAATGCTTTGGTTTTTATTAGGATTGTGGATTTGTTATTCTTGAATTGGTAAGACCCCTTTCCATTACAATAAGATGTTGTTTTTTGTTTTTTCGATATTGTCATGACACATTGTGTCTTATGACTCAGTTATGCATTTAGTATTTCTCTATTGTTGACACCATTGTGTTGTGATGATATCCATTCTCGTTATGCCTCGCGTTTCCACCTTGGCGGGGTGTGACACCAAGCATCTAATTCACCTGATAAAAACATGCTTAAAAGGGTCAACATAAAGTTGGTGAGTTCGTAAGTTTTTGTAACTATAAATGTTGAACCAAAGTTCTGTAAAGCGTGTATGACCGTTTCAATCCTTGAATGTTCTTCCAAAACATGCACCAATTTTGAGATTCTATCCAAAAGCATGATACTTCCTATAGGTTCAGAATGGATAAAAAGAAGAAATTCTACCTCAATTTGGAAACTTTCAGATCTGCCCTAGAGTTCATGGTCAAGACTTTGATGAACTTCCCACTGATGAAGTTATTGTGTCTTTCTTCAAAGAACTTGGTCATACTGGGGAAATCAAGTCAATCAATGATGTTGTTGTTGATCAAATGCATCAACCTTGGAGAACTTTTGCTACTATCATCAACAGAAGTCTATCTGGAAAGACATCCGGTCTTGATAAGCTTCGTCTTTCTAGAGCTCAAATCCTTTGGGGTATGTACTATAAGAAGAATATGGACTATGTTGAACTACTATGGGAATATTTCACTTACCAAATTGACAATAAAGGTCACAAAAAGCAAGAAAATATGTACTACCCTTGATTCACTAAAGTTATCATTCACTACTTCCTTACCAAAGACAATACAATCTCTAGGAGAAACAAGATAGGCATGCATACCTCCAGGGATGACTATCTGATAAACTCTTTGAGATTCGTCTTTGTAAATGAAGAATCTCAAATTTATAGAGCTCGACTTCCTAAATCTATGACAAGTCCTGAGATGCGGGAAACCAAAGCTTACAAGACTTACCTTGCCTATGCTACAGGAGTTACACCTCCTAAGAAGGCACGAAAGTTCAAGAAGCATGCTTATCCTAAACTCACTAATGTCCCAGTTTCACCTGAAGAACCCACAAGGAAGTCAAAAAGAGTTACGAGACTTGCCAAGAAGTCTAATAATACGCCAACAGTATGTGTTGTCATTAGAGATACTCCTGTGATATCATTGTCTAAGAAGAAGGAAAAGATGACTGTTGAGAAACGCAAAGGAATTAAGTTACTCTCTGAAGTGGCATTAACTGAAGAAGCTCAGTATGAAGAAGTTCGCAAGAAGAGTTTGAGGGACTTTCACAAGACTTATTCAAGTGGTTCTGGTATAGTTACCAAAATAGCTCCAAGTGCTGCAAAGATCAAACCTTCTGTCACAAATAAAGGAACTGGTGCTAACCCAGGGGTTCTCGATGTGACTGAAGAAGAATCAACTGATAGTGAAGCTGAATCTTGGGGAAGGTATGAAGATGACAAAAATAATGATCATGACTCAAGTAGTGAAGGCAGTGATCAAGAGAGTGAAAGTGGTGATGACAATACCCAATCTGACAAAGAAAAAGGGTTGGATTCCGAGCATGAAACTGATGAGAATGAAACGGGTTCCGAATCTGATCAAGAGGAGAATAAAGAAGAAGTTAAAGATGATGAAGAAGAAAAGGAGGACGAGTCTGTTAAAACCCCATCCAACTATACTTTTACTGATGATGAAGATGAAACCAATGTAGAATCAAAGGTTGAAAATAAAGCTGAAGGTGATAAGGATAAAAGAATGGATTATACTACCAATCAGCTCGACGATAATGTGGATGTAAGGCTGAATGAACCAGTTATCATTGATGAAGGGTTTATTCAAAAGGAGGGTACCAATGCTGAAATGATTAACGTCCAGCAAGGGAATGAAAATCTGGAGATCACACTCAATCAAGTCATAGAAGATGCTCATGTGACATTTTAACTGTTACAAAGAAGACTGAAGTTCCAGTTACTAGCTCTTCCCATTTATCCGACTTGGCATCTAAATTCTTAAATTTGTCAGATATTCTACACACAGATGCAGAAATTGTTTCTCCAATGGATGTTAATGTCCATCATGAAGTACCAAGCAATAAAACACCTACATTCCTTACAGTACCTATTTCGGTTATCATTGAATCTTCACCTGTATACACTACTGTCATCCCATAATCATTACCATCCTTCACTCCTCTACCACCATAATCAACAGCAACACCAACACTACCACCAACAACTGAAGTAACAAATCCTCAATCTGTACTTCCAAATTTCGCATCCGTCTTCCAATTTAACAATAGAGTCTCAACTTTAGAGAAAGAAGTTGTTAAACTCAAAAAGGTTGATCTTCTCAACACTCAAGTGACTGCTCTAGTAGATGAACATCTACACTCAAGGCTAGGAGCCACCAAATATGAATTCATGAGCTACCTTTTGGCATCCATCACTACTAGGATCACAGAGCAAGTCAAGATTCAACTTCCTCAGATTCCGCCAAAGGAAGTGTGTAACTTTGCTCCTCTGGTGATCAATGACATCGAGGACATACCATCGATGAGGACAATACTGCTGCCGTTGTTGTTCAGAATAGTCTTTACCAAAGCTCTCAGGCGATGATGTTTTTCTCTGATCTTTTATATCACGCACGCAACCACGCAATGTTTACCAAAAAGCATGGTTTTATTCAAACGAAGAAGTCAGAGGTCTTTCAACTGGGAAGTACGAAAGTTTATCAAAGAAGAGCACGTCACCAAGCCAAAAACTACCAGACCCGGCATCAGGAAAACGGACCCATACACTGCATATCAAGACCCTTAAGGATTCATTTATGCTGACAACATAGGGAGAAACAGGTTGATGCGCCCATATGAACTCTATAAGTTATGTGATGGCACATTAACAAGGCTTCAAACTTTGCTTGATGACATCAATAAGAATATCCGAATGGAGTGCTTGCCACAAAGAAGATAGAGTTCATTAGAAAAGAAAGAGATCATATTATGATCAAGGCTATTGACAAGCAACTGAAGGAAAGAAGGATGATGAGGAGATTTGAAAAGTTTGTTGGTGGGAGACACTACGGAACTGACCTCCGGCTACTTCAACGAACAATATGACTTCGTCATATTGTGTTCATCACTATAAGGTCATTTCGTATATTATAAACTTGTGAATATGTATATATGTAGTGTAGACTTAATGTAATGAAAAGGAGGCGCAAGTACTAAAAAGTTTTTAAGATATTACTTTATGTAAATTCAAAAAAAATCAAAATTATTGTACTCAGCAATGTCTTATAGACCCTTAAACATTGAGGGTGAGCATTAAAATATTCCAATAATCAGCTTGTTAATAATTGGACATTTTTCCCTGAAAACATTAATATTTAAATCAATTTATATCCTAAAAATTAAGGGATTTGACATTTTTGATAAGGGGAGAAAATGTGATTAAAATATATGACTAATTATGTGAATTTAACGACTCAATTGCAAGCTTCTCCCTTCATGTGCTAAATGTTTTTGAATATCGATACACATGTTGAGGGGAGCAATACACATGGTTTTAAGGCTGTGAATGATACCAAAAGACCGACCATGTATTTAATTATTTGGAGTTATAAGGTGGTTAGGTATAGGTATACGTTCATCTAAAGATCATTCATTATATGATCCAGCCAGAACCGAAGGGATCTACCCAGGGACATTCCACTAGTTAGTGTAGAAGTCCATAGATATGATATAAAAAAGGAGTAAAAGTGAGAATAAGGGAAAAGTGCCGACTGAGATGGAGCTAGTACTGGAACAAACCCAACAAGGTACTAGTCATGAAGTCTCAATAAGCACTAAAGGGGTTGAAGAATTAAAAAGAAAAGTTAATATAAAGGGTAAAAAGAAAGAAGCCCTCCTTACACCTAGGCAGAAACCGGGTCAATACATCTGCTGTCAGAATCACAATGATGATTGCTGACATTGAAGACTGACACCATGGACCCAGTGATGCAATGCACAACCCTCCCTAGCCACTCAGAATCTCTTAAAAGATTTCAGTTTCATTTCTGATGGAGATTACACACATTTCTATTGAATTTCTCATTCCGAGTTAGTTGGTATTGAAAAGGTGGCAGTCTGCTCCAGCCTCTGATTACTAAAACCAAATGTGCACTATTGAGTCTAGAGCCAAAAGAGATCATCCATAAATCTCATTAGGACACTTATCCAAAATATGCTTGCTAATTCACATAATGTGAAAAACAAGATATATATATTAAGAGTCCTACGCACTATCCTTGTGATTTTCCCAGAACATCCGAGTGATACTTAAGCATTCATAGTGAAGATGGAAATCCTGTTTGAGACAACATCAAACAAGCTCTTGGTAGGTGACTTGTAAGATCCTACAAGGATCAAACTTGTAACACTGGATATCGATTTGATCCAACTTATGAATTGACGAATGAATTTTAAAAAGATTAAAACTGTTGGTGTGTTATAAAAATTGTTTGCATCTTAACACACCGACTGATTTTCTAAATCGATTTTTAATCTTATGTCCATGGGAAGCCTCACAAGGGTATCTGGACATAGGAAAGCTGAACACGAATTAACGGCTTAATCGGGAAGATAGTAACTTACCGGTTCACTCTTACCGTGTTGTCTGCTTTGAGACGCTCCGGTAATGAGAACGGTTAGTGCTGCTGCGAAACCCTGTCAAGGAGATTCTTCGAAATTCTACCTGATCACAGGTAGTATTTATACTGAGTAACGGGGAACCGTGGTTGTTACAACCGTATTCGACGAAGTGACAAAGCTACTTTCATCCATATAAGTTGTTTATCACTAACCCATTTATGCAGATTTCCTGACGGTGGTAGCAGTTTCCCGATCATGAGTCGAAGCCAATACCACATGCTCATACTCGACCGACATATGTAAAGACATTATGAAAGCTCAAGTACATGTTTTAAGACTTCCGCTACTCGGATACCGTACGTCTTTCTTGAAGTGACGAAGTGTTATAGTCAAGGAATTTCAAAGAAGTTTTTGTCACTCTGATACCGAACGTCTTTCTCGAAGTGACAAAGTGTTATAGTTAAGGATTTTCAAGAAAGATGTCTTATTCAAGTTTTCAAGACCAAGAAACAACAACAGTATGAGCATGTCGGTCTAAAAGTCACAAGTGCACAAGACGACGACAAGATCACAAGATGATGATAAGAGATTATGCTTGGTTAATGATCTTAAAGAAGTTCAAGTTCACATGCAAGTCAAGCCTATCAAAACAAGTTCAAGCTTAAAGTCAAAGATCACTACATCATGTTCACAAGATGAAGTCAAGAAAACAAGTCTGCGACCACAAGACTGAAGACAAAGCATAGTATGTTAGGTTTAAGTTATTCTAAAATGGAGTGACCTCCCTTAGGGGGAGATTGTTAGGAATACGAAAGTATCGGTCACTTCCATTAATATCGTTAGATAAATCGTATAGTAATATTTGGAAACTAGATAGGCTAGATAAGCAAAAGCCCATGGAAAGCCCATGGACCTAAGCATATAGCCGGCCACTTAGGTGGTATATAAACCCTTTCCATCCCATGGAAAGGGTGTTGGTTGTTTATTTGTTTCACATAGTAATCTAACATTCCTTTCTTACTTTCTTTCACTAAGTGTTCATCTAACCATCTCTCTTTCTCTCTCTAAACCCTAGATTGAATCCATACTTTGTGTGTGTTAAGATATCTTACAAACTACCAAGAATCAAGAAGCCCTAAATTACAAAAATAAGTATTCTGAATTTGAGCAATTGACCTCATAGAACACAAATTCAACATCTAATAACCAAGATCCACAAAAAAAGATCACACCAAACCTTCAAAAATTGAAAAAAAAACAAATTAGATCAAACCCTAATTTTAACCAGAGATCAAGAACGTACAATTAAGGTGATTGTAAGCTCTAATACCATGTAAAAACAAGCTAAAATTTATCTAAGAACAGCAACACCAAAATAAATCACCCAACCAACCACCCCTTAGTTTTTATTCTTATTACTAAAAAGATATAGATGATTAGTCCACAACTAAGTTCTAACCTACATACATAAGAAAGAGTTGTCGCCAAATGGATGCAACCCACGAATACAACATAATACAACTACCATAATGATTACACAAGATTAATACTATCAATATCAAAATGATCTTGTTATAGTCTTGTTACAACAAAATAGAATAAACAATAGAAAGACTATAGATCATTTTTTATAAGTGAGAAAGTGATATCAAGATGTATCCCTAGAGTTGGGAATGAGAGGGCTTACATAAGCCATATATTTTCACTTCAGCCCTTGAAGAATAAATAACTAGCAAAATACAAACCAGACATAAACTACACAAAACCAAACCGTTAGAATAAATTCAGGAATAGTCCCTGCACTATAACACACCATGAGTCTGCAAATATGCAGACATACTTCTCAACAGTTGCTAACCAAATTGGTTATTGATGAAAACCTTTTCTCTTAAGGATTAACGAGTGTGAAATGATTCTGCGCGTTGCAATGGTGCTATTTTGTTATTAAATAATGTGTGTAATGTTCTTTTTTCATAAATTGGGGGGTGGTTTATGTTGATTTTTTTAATGCCTATTTTGTATATGGTTTTTATACATAAGGGTTTTTTTTATTCTTTTTTGGTAGCTACGGGGTGTTTTCATTTTGTGTTTTCCATTTGTGAAGGGTTTTATTGTATATTAAATAATTGTGAAGGGTTTTATTGTATATTGAATACTGTGAATTGATTTGATTGCCTCTTTTCATGCAATTATGGAAAACGACTATTGGTATTCGTCTGTGCAATGAAGAGAGATTCATTTTGTTTAATATAAGGCCTATTGGGCAGTACTTATGGTTATTTCTTGTTGGGACACCTAGAAATCACCCATAGCAAACTTATCTTTCCTACAAAGTTTACATCACCGTTTGCATTTTTGGTTACGGCAGGAGGCTACAGTAGAAGTGGGTTTGTCTCTATAATGGTTCATCGCCGTTCAGATGTGGCGGAGCAAATTATGAAACGTCGCAAGCTGATTATGGAGCTTGAACATCTTGGTAATGGTGGTTTGTTTGTGGATAGGTTAGATCGTCTGAGGGATTATCAAATGAAGGATCTGGAGAAGCTGCGTCTGTTGAATATCCTTTTGGTTGGTTCAAATGTAGCTCTTCATGAAAAGGAAGAATATGTTGTGGACATGGATGGTTAGTAGGGTTATGGGTAGTATGTTTCTTTTAGGTATTTGTTAATAGTATGTGGTGTTTGTGTTTTTTATGGTTGGTTTTGGTTGTAAGGATGGTAGTTAGTTTTTACTATTCGTGAACGACTGCCTAAATTATTTTTGTGGTTTAAGATCTTCTTGTCATTATGGAGTTTGTCTCGTCCTTGTTCTATTTTGTTCGTGTTGTTTGTTTAGTTTTAACTTAGGTAAATGTTTTTATTGTTACCTTTTATATGGATTGTGCAATGCAAATCAAAGTTCCACCATTAGTTATCAAAGTAAGTAAGATGGCGAATGAAGTATCAATATATTCTACCATAGTTTTTGATTTTTTAAGTAGAAGTACTGTTAGTTATACATAAGGTTTATGTTAGTAGTACAAAAGATAAAGTATATAGTTACACATAGGTTATGCGCTACGACATCGCGCATGTTACACGGGGTTACATATTTTTCGTTTACCCATATGCGCCACAGATTACATGGGGTTACATAATTTTCGTTTACCTATGATGCTTCATTTTCTTTTCACTTTTAGTCTTGTTAATTTCTTTATCTGTTTCGAATAGTGCCTTGCGTGTCGATGTCTTTGGCAGTTTGTTCTCTTGATCTTCCTTTTGCACAGAGCCAATTTGCTGCTCAGTCGAAGGTATCGATTGTTCTTTTTGTGCATTTTCGACCTCGGCTAGACATATTTAGCTTCATTCACCTGTTAGAATGGTGAGGTTGGTTTGAAGGTCAGGAGTTGCAATTGTTTGGATCTAGTGTTTTATCGGGCTTATTTGTAAACACCCCCAAAATGGGTCGCAGCGGAATATGGGTTGGCGAGTGTTACTTCATAGATCAACAGCATGAGATAAGAGAACGACCTCTATATGAGTCGTTTAAAATTGATACATTGGATTAAATAGACTTGTTTGTTACAATAGCCGAAGCTTAAATAGTTCATCCATGAAAAGTAAAGATTTTAAGACATAACCAAATCTTCCAAAATGTTATGCATCCAATCCTTTATAGTAATGACTCCAAATTGATGACACAATGTTCCTTGTTTGTCTGTTCCTTATTGACCTCCGTCCCCCGAGATAAAACTATGATTCAAAAAGTTCACATAAAGTTGATGTAATTCACAGGTTTAGTAATTTTATAAAGTAGGATCACAAGATTTCCAAAGTAAGACATGGTAACCACATACAATAGCTTAAATTAATTACGAGCTGACTAAGTTCATGACACGAAGCATCGATGTGTGTGTGTGTGTGGTGTGTGTGTGTATAAATCACTAAATGTGCCCATGTTGATGTTTTCAACCGCAACTTCCAAAATTGTTACCGACATGTTATCGTTCGTGGTTTCAGTCTCACTCGCGCAAAACCGATGAGCGTACTCACCGAACGGGGACGTTCAATCCCAAATAGATCTATTCTAACTTTCGCGCTCCGTAATCTCGCCAATTGACAGTTCATGAAAGTGGGCAATAGTGGGTTTCGCTACTTAGGCCAACTGTAATATGTTTAAAAGAGTACTTGCGTCCAAATGTAAAACAATGCATGTTTCTCATCCCAAAGTTGTAAATCATTATAATTGTATAAAAGCGGGGCTATGAACTCACCGTAATGTGTAATATGATATTGATTTTATAAAATCAAAAGAGTGAAATTCCACACCCCTCGCAATTTGAATGCAACTAATTAATTATAGGTGTATGGAGTATAAATGCTATTTCATATAAATAAAACATCACATGTTGTATAGTACACTCCACCACCTATAGCTTTTATTAATTATTTAGAAGTTTAAACAAAATAATTAACTCGTACTTTGTTTAATTTAAAAGTATTTATACTTGTAACTCGCGTTTAAAGAATTAATTATTATTGTTTATTTTGATAAACACATCGTTTGTAAAAATGTACATGATTTAATAATGATTTATTTTATTATTAAATTAATTGTTTTATAAAAGATTGTACAAAAATGAAAGTAATGAGCACTACGCGAAGTTTTTAAAACCTCATTTCTTTATCGTTCGGACCTCGTTTTTATACGTTTATTATGTCCACGTCTCATATTTAAAGTAATTTATTAAAACATTTATTTATAAAGTTTAAGTCCCATGATGAACAGTTAACTTTTATGTTCATCACAGTTTATATAAATTATTTTTATAAATTAAAGATACGTCTCGTTATTCGTTTTTAAATCATAAACTCGTTCGTTCATAGCTCCGTTTCTCGAGACCTTATGTCCATTGGATTAGTTATAGAAAATTTATCAAAGATATTATATTTACAAAATTTAAAACCACTGGTTGAACAGTATCTATTTACTATCTCATGACAGTTTTCTAAAATTGTATTTTATAAACATTAATGATATCTATCTTGTAAACTACGTAAACAGTTCGTTTATAATTCCGTTTTTTCGAGTTCTTTATGTCCGTGGGTTCGTATTAAGGAAAAATTATTTAAAATATCTATATTTATACTATTTATACCCCTGATGTGAACAGTAACTTTTATGTTCCATCACAGATTATATCAAATATTTTATAAAGTAATAATATATAACTTGTAATAATCCATAAAACTAGAATTCGTTATAATCCCGTTTTTTGAGTTCCTTACTGTCCACGATCCTTGTAAAGAGATATTTATATAAGATATAATACATTAGGTTTATATTCGAATTTCCAACAGTAGATATTTAATCAAAAATAGGGTTTTCAATTTCCTACCGTTTACCAATTATTTTAACTTAAAGTCTTTGCATCATAAAATTCACCAAGTGTATGTACCGTGTATTCCAACATGTATTTAGTCCTCTCTTAAATGTCCATTGTCCTTTGTCCATAGAAATCAACAAATTTACTTTAAATTAACTTAAAAAATAAAACTAGGGTGGTGTTAACTAAAGCAACAAGTGTGTAACAATAAAAATAAATGATATGAGTATTGAAAACGCTTTAAATTTTAAATAGAACTTATAGGAGTCAGAAGCTAGGATGATGAAGCAACAAGATTGACCCCCCCCCCCAATCAATGTCCTCCAAATCAAAACCCTAATAAGAAAACCAAAAATATGTTTTCTTGTTAATCTTGTTTTAAACCGACTCTCGCCAAGCTTCTCACACCCTTGAGTAGTCTTAGGTAACCTTAGATTGAACACTTGAATGCTTGGAATACCTTGGTTGCAAAATTAAAATGAAACCCTAATCACAAATTTTGTGCCGTGAGTTTAGAGGATGGGGAAGGGATTTTTGCTTTGATTTTGTTTGTAGAAGAGTAAGAGGATTATAATGCACTAGTTACTTGCTTTATATAGTATCTAGAAAACCTTAAACTACTTCAAATGGAAACCATGGGAGGGAAATGGTTTAAAGGACAAGGTTGTAAGTGCTCTCCTCCTCCCTAGGAGGAGGCCACGGTTTTAGAGGGGGAAGGACAAGGGATGGGACAATTACTAGAAGCATGAGCTTAAGGTACAACTTATGTAAGATATAACATGTTGTAGGAAAGTCTTAATAGGATTTTAATGAATTATTTCATGTATAATAACCCATGTCCGGTTCTAAGATGGTATAAGTGAGAAAAATAATTAAATTTTGAGTATTGGGTATAAACGTGGGTATTTGTTTAAGTGTAGATAGGTAAAGGTGCTTCCGGGTACGACCGAATGTAATTTATTGCGAAACGTAAGCGTTTTACGTAACCAACAAAAATAAATTATGAAATGTTATAAATTATACTCCTAATAATCATATAACACTTGCTTGATGTCAACTTTAATTTGTTTGATGTCCGTTTACATTGATCATTGATTTTTAGTTTACGCGATTTAACTATAAGATAATAATTAAAAGCGAACGCGTAAAACTCTAAAAATAAATAATGGAATTTATTAAAGTTGAAAATAACCTGAAAATGAGAAATGTTACATAATCTCCTTGGAATGTTGGAAGGTGATTTGGAAGTTTTAGTCGGTAGGCTACCTGCTAGGGACGTTTATGTGGAGACAGGTGCAGGTAAGGGAAGTGTAGCTGTTTTGAAAATTGTATTCAGGATGAAATTTGGTTTCTTTGCAGTACTTCCATTATCAAAGTGGGAATTAGAAGGTGTGGGTTGTGCCTTCCAATTCCTTTAAAGATGACGGTAGGTGATAGAGGTTTTTGTTTGTCAGTTTCGCTAGGACTTCATTACAATCCCTTGTTAAAGTGTTAGCTTGTTTGCTAGAACACGTGATAGAAATAGTTGCTGATCCATCACTGACGATTGCCTTAAAACTGTAGCTGTAGGTTTGAAAAGGTTAGCATAGTATTACGTAATGGTGTAGGAGTTTCTTAACCTGTAGAGTGTTGCTGCTTGTGGTCCATGGTCTTTGCTCTTGGGAAGTAGCTCTTCTTTTATGACCTACTGACCGTAAACCGAACATTTTTTAATACTAGGGCTTGACTGTGTTGATCTTGTAGATAGTAGCTTCTGATGTGAATTTGAAGCGTTGTAATTGTTAATTATATAAGTTATAAAATGTTTAAATTGTGTGAGGAAGATAAAAGATAGTCGCTTCTTGATGCTAGGAAATATGGAAACACATACCTAGTAGTTATGGGGGTCGACTTCAAGTAAGAGCGACAAAGGAAAGCGATTTATTGTCCTTTCTTGTTCTAGATCTTCGAATCGCTAACTCTGAATGTTCAGTATTGGGGCCATATCAGTAAGTTATGCGTGCATGCGTAAGTTATTGATTTTTGTTAACATATATTCATTGTTTCAATAGGTACATGTGGTTTAGAAACGTGACACATACAGTTGCTGAATTTGGTATGTTTTGGATATGTTTGGGTTTAGATAATAATGAGTCGCGGATGTTACTGGTAGTCCGAACCCTGTATTCGTAAGGATACTTTTTAGTTTGGTGCTTGTGAATGTATATTGTATATAGGTTTTGGATAAGTATAACGTACCATTGTATCAGGTGACCCAACATGAACTAACTGCGATAATTAAATGCAAATACTTCTTCAACGTTTATATTGTCACATTTCCTTGCACGAGAAGAAGCATTTTGTTTATCTTCAATGTCTTGATCCTTAGTACGTGGAAGTCGCCTCCTTTGACTTGTAATAACGTCATCATCCCTTCGTACAGTCATCCCAGTCAAGATGCTTAATAGTCTTGCCAATCGACATTTCCACCCTTAGTGACAGCAAAATCCGCTTTTTGAATAGAATCACGAGCTGATTCCTTGAGTTTCAATGCAAAGAACTGTCTCGCTTTTTGCCCTAATGTGAGATTCCCCCATAGGGCAATTGTCCCGTACTGTGACTATCATTTGATTCCACATAGAGTTTAGGCACTAAGTTCTTCTATCCATTTGATATGCCCGTAATCTGCCACCAGTAGACTTCGTGAGTACTTGCAGCTTTGACACACAACCACGTAGGTTGGGGGTTGGGGGGGTACCCAAGGTCGTTATTGATTGAAGTGATGAAACGTATAACAACGACGACCATGAGAATTTGGAACTAACGTAGTCGCGTCGGTCGCATGATCACATGAGGATATTGGCGACCTTCATGGTTGATCCAGTCTAATATATCAGTTGTGGTTTTGTGACTTCCTTATAAAAATATTCAAGGTTCATCAAACTCTTGCAAGTCCTTCATCAGCTCAATTGGATCACCTGCTAGCAATTCAGGCGTAGAGTTTGAACATTTACCTGTTCATCACAAAAGCGAGAAGTCAAATGTATAGTCGGTATTCACGAATGACTCTCGAGGGTCTTGTTGTGCCTAGATTGCTTAGCCAAGGTTGGACAGATTCATGATGGCATGAACAGACTTATTTCATGCATGATCAGGAGAAAGGTAGTCTTGTAGGTTTTGAAACCATGTCAGGAAAGATGTTTGGACCTCTTCTCTGCTTGTGCATCAGTGGACTCCTTTTTCAAACTCAGGTGTGGCAGGTGCTTCAAAGACATCTGTAGTTTGCATAGCTTCCTTCTACGGAGCAGATTGGCTAGCAGATTTCCTGTGAGTCTTAGATCCTGTACTGGTAGTCTTTCCTGCTGTCTTGGTTTGTCGTTTCACTTGAGGCACTGGTAGAAGCGGTGTTCTTATCCTGACCTTCATTCTTTTGACCCGCCGGTCCGTTCCAGCGGAGGTGTCGTGATCATCATCTGCACCATCTCTAGGTCTTTATTTGTGGACCTTATCGCCATTATTATCTAACAGATTTTGTCGTCTTCATACGCATCAACTAATGCCTTGTAGATGCTCTCTTGAATGTCTGACCTGTTGATAAGTTGTTTAGCTTTCATCTGTCTATTATATCTTTTTCAGCTCTAGTTCTGAAAGATTTTGCAGCTATAGCATGATACCGTGTTGGCTTCCTATGATGATCGCTACCAGAACTCAGACTCGAGTTTGATCGTTACTAACTTCTCGATTATTTTGAGTAATTTTGGAGACTTCCTTTTTGACTTGTTCCTTGATAATTTTTTCTCCATTCCTTCATCGATTGAATCAAGGAAATTGTTGAATTGCAGTAGTAGACCTCTTCCTCGAATTCTGTCATACTTCCAATTGGACTGCAACGGTCCACTGCTTCCTACATTTTATTTGCTAATATTGATCACCGATCTAGGAATGGAGGAGAGCCGCTTCATCATATTGATTTTTTGACTGAGTTCTGAAGAAGTTGTCTTCTAACGCTTTCAGTCTGTAATCAAAGCCAAACAACGAAGCAAAGTTAGGAAGATTTTGTAGCGAGGAGCTTGTAGTAGTAGCCGGTGTTAGAATTGGTGGTTGTTGAGTTTGAATGACGAGAGGATACGGTGTTGGAGGGCGATTGATTTGTGCAGTGAAGGATGGCTCCATGATGGCTGTTACAGGAGTATCAATTAGAGAGGTGGCTTCAGTATGTTGTCCAAAAATATCATCAACACCAGTATCTTGGTTTGGATTCAGCATGTTGGAGACGAATCCAGATGATACAGACGAGCTCTGTTGTTGACCATCCAGATTTAACCTGGAGAGTTAGGGTCACATGAGAGTCGTTTCAATTCCTGGGTGCTTGAACCGGGGGTAATATAACATCTGTCATTACATCATCTCTTCCATCAAGATCGGTATTGGTATTTTCGACTGCCTCATTTCCTTGATCCTCTTCATATGTAGCATCTTCATCTGACTTTGATCCTTCAACATTCGTTCCTTCATCTTCATTGTCACTATCTTCGTCATCAGATGATGATATACGAGAGGGTGTGTGGATTGTAGGATCGAAAGAATCATCTTCATCAGATTTGTTTCCTCATCAGATATTAATGTCCATCATCATGAGTTATGAGCTTTGGATGGACAAAATCATCACCATCATCGTCTGATTCAGTCTGTTCTTCATCATCATCATTTTGATATGTTTCATTATCGTCATGTTCATCATCATCTTCATCATCCTGTTTAGTCTCATTAACGTCATTTTTATCTGCATCTTCATCATCTTGAGCTTGCTCATCATCTTGATCATTGTCACTTGATTTCCAAGAGATATCATCCTCTGAGTCATAATCAGGTGCATCGGGAACCCCTGGTGTAACACCAGTTCCTTCATCTGCACCAGAACCACTGGCAAGAAGAGCTATGAGTATTTTTTTCTTGACGCTTCCTTTTTGTGATTATTTTAAGTTGCTCAGCCTCTGTCAAATCAGCCTCAGAGATAGTCTCCAACTCTGTAGTCTTCTGCTTTCCTTTTCCAGACTTCTTTTCTTTGGGGGCAGTGGGAGGCTTCTATTTTAGTGATTGTATCTGTATCAGCTTTCTTCTTACTTCCTTTTGTCTTTGGAGGAATTGTTCCTGAAGCAATAGCATAATACTCTTTGTTGATATCAGAGTTGTGGAGTCCTCAGTGGTTAATGCTACTGGTAAGATAGCCTCGTACACGAGTTGTCCTCATTCCTTGGAATGACATTGATTGAAGTGAACATTGGGTCATCTCTGGCATAGTGTCAATGACCTTGGTTCCGTCGAAGAATTGAAGGATCTTATCCATACAAAGTTGACGACTAACTTGGTGAAACGGGATAGTACATCGCATTGCCCTTCTTCGTATTTTTGTTCTTAATCTGGAAAATGAAGTCCTCCCACAGAAGATATGCATAATCAACATTCTTCTTATTGTACATACCCCACAAGATTTGAGCTTAAAAACAAGACTGTCATATATGGTTTACCATTGAGGACTATTTGTTGATGATAGCACAAATGAGCTCCCGGGTTGATGCATTTTATTGACATTAACGTCAGTGATCTTCCTTATACTCCAGAATGACCAAGACTAGCTAGTAAGGTGAGAATCTCCTTCACAAAGGTGGTTCAACAAACATCTTAATACCCGACTTTAGGGCAAATTTGAAGGATGTCTCTGAATTGATCAAGACCGATAATGTGCTTCTTGTTATTCATCTTAAATCGGACAGATCGATTATGAACATAAGCAGAAGCCCAGAATTCTTGCATATAGATCTCTGGAGCATCAGCAGTGACTTGGAATGCCTTGTAAAAGAAGAGCATTAACACAACGAGACCACTTTGAAGGTTGCATCCTTGATGTGACATCCGAACTTAAGCGAAGATTGCATTTACCAATCTTAAGTCGTCGAGCAGAACCACCCTATGCATCAGCCAAGTCAATCTGGTCCGCATTGAGATTTCCTTAGGAGTCTGTTTAAGAAAGATTAGTGCAGTTTATAAGAAGACACAATCAGTCCTTCAAGAGAACCATATGACTTTTAGCACTTTGAAAGATCAATCTACTTAGATAGACGAAAGCTTATAAGAACAAAGCACCTATCCTAACAATTAAGTAAATGTCGTTAACTTGGTTTTGTCAAGCTTTTATTGTCCATTTAAACTAAAGATTTGTTGAATTTATCTTAGTTAGAAAAAATTTGATCTTAAGTGTGTTTTGCAAAAATGGTTAAGTGTTGATAACTTTACTCGTTCGGTCCTCAAAGAAAAAACACTTTGATCGGTTTTCACTAAATTACGCTCGTTCGGTCCATTTACACAAGTACTCGTTCGGTCCTTATAACAGTTACTCGTTCGGTCCTTACTAACAATTGCTCGTTCGGTCCTTATTGTAAGTCACTCGTTCGGCCCTCACATTTAGTCACTCGTTCGGTCTAGTCCAAAAAAGACCGCGTTCGTTCGGTCCTTTCTAGAATGTCACTCGTTCGACCTCACAAGATTCACTCATCGGTCCTTTCTAGAGAGACACTCGTTCGACCCCTCACAAGATTCACTCGTTCGTTCCAATTCTAAGAGTCACTCGTTCGATCCCCTCAAAGATTCACTCGTTCGTCCTTTCTAAGAGTACCGTTCAGAACCCTCACAAGATTCACTCGTTCGGTCTCATTTAGGGGGGGGGGGGGGGGGACACTCTCATTCGGTCCCTCATTAGGACACGAAACTCGTTGTCCCACAACATGAATTACTCGTTCGGATCCATAATAGCACCACTCGTGTCGCTCCACACATGATTTTCTCGTTCGGGATCCATGCAGGTTTATAACTCGTTCGAGTTCATACAGGTCCATACTCGTTCGATTCATACCATTTTATTGTTTGGTTTTTTCTTAGTTGTGCTAGTACGACACTTGCATCAACTATATTCTAGCATACCCATTGAATCACGATATAACAATTTCACACACAAACAGTTAATATTTATGCATTTATCTATTCAAACGGGCTTAAAACAATCAAAAACAGGATTTAAATCTCAACGAATAATAAAACTCGACTAGCCTATACATATTTCACACCTAATACAACAAAAGCCCTTAATCAATTTAAGGATTTAACCAAGTTTGATTTCAAGAACCCTAATTTTAAAATTAGGGCAACTTCAATCAAAGGCGGTGAAATCGTTTAATCTCCTTTAGGTATTCCGATGGTTAGGGTGAGAAAATCAAGATTTTAGGTATACCTTCGAGATGAAATGGAGTGAGTGAGCTTGATTAATGTGAATCGAGTGAAAAAATGTTCGAGTGTGTGTTTGAGTGTGTGTTTTGATTATGTGAACAGTAGTGAGGGGTGTTAGTGTTAAAAAAACCAATTTTAACTTTGACACTTTTGGCCCCTCATCTTAACACTACTTATTAATCTTCACAAATTAATGTTTATAAGGAATATTTCAAGATAAACAACATAGCACACATGGTCCTTAATGTTTTATACCTCATACCTATAACATCATTTAGCAAAACACAAGCCCTAAAGGCATAAAACAAGTAACACATAAAAACAATCGAGTTAACTTAATTACGTTCTATCATGATAAGATTACGTTATCGTTTTGAAAAATCTTTTACCCTTTTACAGCTCATTTGATCATGACAGAAGAAATTTGAATTATCTCCCCTCAATCAAGACCCGTTTCTATTTAAAGAGCTGTAGACATTGTTGAGAAGTCAAATGTATCTTGAAAATTATTCAGAATGATGGAATGATTTCGATATGTGACACAACAGACAAACACCAATGAAAATAAATTCTCTTAGATATTCACATAGATGCACTGAAACGTACACTTATGGATATAGGAAGCACGGTTGTGAAATGGCAAAGTAACACAAGCCCTTGCATTTGTCAAAAAAGTAAACCAGCCCCGAGAATAAATTCCCGTTGAGAGGACAAGATTTCATTTTGAAATACTTGCCTTAAGAACGAGGCCGGGTTGCTATCTGAAATAATAGCAAGCCATTTGCATGTTTTGAAAACATTTGAAACTTCTGCTCGAACTTCATTTACAGGCTTGTATCATGTAAAAAAAAAAAAAAAAAAAAAAAAAAAAAAAAAAAAAAAAAAAAAAAAAAAAAAAAAAAAAAAAAAAAAAAAAAAAAAAAAATAAAAAATAAATGACATTTCTAAGACCGTAAAAGTTATCGATTTCAGAAGACCTGCCATAGTAAAATTTCTTTTTGAATTATTCCCTCATTTTAATTTTGTATTTAGTTTTTGTAAAATTTTAATATAGAAAGAAAATATTTTTGGTTTTTATGATTTAATAAAAATAAAAGTCCCTTTTTGTGTGTTAATGATTTATCAAGTATTTACTTATTATCCAGGATATTTGAATAGGTACCACCACCTAATCATCAACTTCATACTGCCAATTGTTTCAGAGTATCCGGCTAAACCCGCATATCCCAGCTTGGTTTGATAAGAAATTCAATTCTTTCCCGGCCAAGAGATTATAGTGAAGATGTCCCCATTGATATTCCTATAGACAAAGTAAAGGTTCGATCTACACCATTCTCAACATGCTCCTTGATGAAGTGAAACCTGATGTCTATATGCTTGGATCTGGAATGTTGAACATTGTTGAAGCATAAGGCAATAGCGCTTTGTTATAACAGTACATTGAAATTTTATTGAATCCAAAGCCATAGTCGGTAATTGTGAACTCATCCAAAGGGACTTGATGCACAACACCACAAAGCAATATATTCAGCTTCCCCTGGATATCGCAGCGCTATTTCTGCCTTTTTAGACACAGCTTACAACTATCACCCAAAATTTGTATACTGCCAAGATGAACTACGGCTGTATCTGACAACCAACATGATCCTGCATCTGCAAATGCTGTTTAGTGCACAGGAAGAATCCTTCGGATACCAAAGACCCCGATGTACGGTTCCTTTTAGATACCGAAAGATCCTTTTTACTGCATTTAGGTGCTTTTCGGTAGGCCGAGCCTGATACCGGGCACACATGCATATAGCAAATTGTAGGACAGTCCCTACGGCTGTAGAGATAAAGAGAGGGTGCCAATCATACCCACCTAGTGTATGGATCTACCGCTTTCCCTTCTTTATCCTCAATCCATTTGTTCTACTCCACCATGGAGTACCACGGGTCACAAGATTCATAGCCCCAAATATTTTAAGTGATCAAGCGCATAATTAGATAGGTTTATGAAGATGACCTCTGGACTTTGAGAAATCGGTAGCCCCCCCCCCCCCCCCCTAAGAAAAATGAGATTTTTTTACCCCTCATCGATATCTTGAAATTTTGAACACATTATTTTACAAATAGATCACACATTCAGGATTAGATGCAAGCAAAGAGTAATATCACCGACATAGAATTTGTACTAAAAAAACAAGTAAATAAGTTCGTTGCCAGTCTCTACGGATGAACAGAGTAGGATCCACTGAGCCTTTGGAGAAGTCATTGGATATCAAGAATGAAGACAACATATCATACCACGCATTTTTGCCATTTTTGGTCTGTTTTGGGTTTATTTGGGATGTTTTAGGTATAAACGGATATGTGTATTTTACACTTATCATTGGCTAACACAAACTTCTTCCCGTAGATTACCATTCAGAAACGCAGTCTTCATATCCATTTGATAGATGACCATGTTCATATGAGCAGCAAACGCTAGAAAACTTCGAATAGCCTCTAATCTTGCAACCGGAGCGAATGACTCTTCAAAATCGATACCCTCTTCTTGATGATAACCACGAGCGACCAACCGAGCCTTATTTTTCAGAATACATCCTAACTCATCAAGTTTAACCTTATAGATCCACTTAAGAGAGATCACAAATGCTTTGTTAGGAGGAGGAACAAGTTCCCAAACCTCCAGATGTTCAAATTCATGAAGTTCCTCTTGCATAGCTTCAATCCAACAAGCTTGGGTTAATGCTTCTTTGTAGTTCTTTGGTTCGACTGATGTTAGAAAGGCATCATAGTAGCAGAATAAGGCTTGTTCATGAAGTTGGAGTCGTGTGGAAACTGGTCTGTCAAGAGCACCGATTATATTCTCAAGTGGGTGATCCTTCGTCCATTTGCTAGTGTGTTCAGAAACTTGGTGATCGGGATGCACAATTGTATGAATAATGTCTGAAGATTGATCAGAAGGAACTTCTAGAATTGGAATACCGAAGTACGGATCATTACCCATGTGTGCAACTTCAATATCATGATTATCTTCTTCAACATCATGAGAAATAATAGGAGTTTGAGTTCCTTGTGTTGTATGAGAGTTACTTGGTGATGGTGCATCTTGATCAACTGTAGTTGAGGAAGGTGAACCAGTTGATACCGCATGTTCAGGTGCAACTGCTTCAGGAATAGGAGCAATGACTTCTGGTGCATGTAAATCAACAGTAGGTGACTTATAACACCTCGTAACTTAGGTCATTGTACGACATTATGTAATGCACAATTTATTTTTAGGGTTTTACGCGTTTGCTC
>BQNB010052108.1:0-11829 GCA_026074375.1 Tanacetum coccineum
GATCACAATTTAGGTGTTGTGGCAAAATCGTTCCACCTTTTTTTTGGTCTTATATGTCACCTTACCATTTTCCTTTTAAGACTACTCAATCACTCACATACCAAAAAACACACTTCCTCATAACTAAAACCAAGCGACCCACAAAACACACTCCGTGTTATAGTGCAACCACTTTGGCACATGAGGCGGTGTGGTAACATGCCATGTCTGAAGTCATTCGCTTTAACTATATAAATATTCCTTGTATATGAAACTTTGCTTATTGTTTTGGTTGATGCATGCAGGTCATAAACTTGTTGAATTAAAGGTGAAGCATGCACGGCTCTCCGTCGACAGTTTTAACCCAATGTTAATGCTAACAAGTTTAACACTTGAATCACTACATTTATATGACGAGAATATAACCAAGTTGAACATGTGTATCCCTAACCTTCAAGTTCTTAACTTGGTAAGTGTCAGGGGACTTATAGATCCACAGATCCACCTTCTCAACCTTAAAAGCTGTGAGTTGACCTCAACTATCATTCTTCAATCTTTGAGTCTAATCACACCCAAACTCATCAGACTCAGACTTGAAGGGATACGTGCCTCTAAACTTTATGTTGAAGCTCCCATGTTATCTCACTTTCATACATATTTTTACTTAGAAGATGCATTTTCACTTACAAAATTTGAGAATTTGAAACACTTATCAATTGAGTCTTTTCAAATCGGCTCCCTACTTAACAACTTGACGATTACGGAAACAGTGGAAGATCTGACAGTGGATACACAAGAATATTGGCCAGGTTTAGCTAATGAAACTTGCAGATTGTTTACCCTTGAGAAGCTGTTTACTGTTTTCCCGAAGGTGACTTCTTTATGTGTTAAATCATTTGCGTGGCGGGAATTAGAATTTACTTTCATCTCAAGATCATATAGTTCAGATACAAATGGAATAAAGGGTATGAAAAGGTTATGTGGCATTTTTGAATCTATTTATCTGCGAATAAGTCTTTCTCATGTTATTGACTAAGTGTTGGACAGTGCACCGGTTTGTCACGAGGTTTGTTCGTCTCATCCACAAAGACGTTGATGGTGATGTACTAAAAGAAATCGTCCCCGAGTGCGAGGCTAGTTGCCCTAGATTCACTACAACATAATGTTAACTTAGGGTCGACATTTTCGACCCTAAGACACAAAGGGTGTCGTCCCTTAGTGTCTTGGGACGACAATGTCGACCCAAGAACATCGTCCCAACCATCTCGTCTCTAAATTCTATGGGACGACTTTTTTCTTTGTGCTTTGGGACGACAGTGGGACCCACGCTACTTTATGAGAAAAGTTTGACTTAGCTTAGGGACGACATATTCATTTATACTATGGGACGACATTGTCGTCCCAAGATGATTATAATAATTTTAATTTATAAATTTATAAATTATTTATATATTAATTATATAAAAAGAAAATACACGTGGGTATTCCACTCAACCTTGGGACGACATATTACTTATTCTTAGGGTCGACATTGTCGTCCCTAAGACTCAACCTTAGGGACGACATATTACTTTATACTTAGGGTCGACATTGTCGTCCCTAAGGTATATAAAGTAAATATATAAACCTGGGAATGGGCATGCTTTGGGACGACACACTTTAACTTTGGGACGACATTTGTGTATACTTTGGGACGACAATGTCGTCCCTAAGGTGTACCTGGGCAAAAAAAAAATGCAGGTTTCCAGGTTTTCCAGATTTTTTCCGGAATTATTTCCGGAAAAAATCTACATTTTAAAATCCAGAATTCGGCAAATCCACAATACTATAAAATAACAAATCACTAAACATTACATTACCGCAAATCCACGATACGATATATTACCATAATACGATAACAAGTCTTAAAGTTATTACAAATCTCAAAATACATGTCCAAGTTTCACAAATAGTCATCATCACAAACTTAACATGTCTAAAATTTATTACACAAACTAAGATCATTCCTCATTACCATCCGTACCTTCCTCCTCCTCCTCATTCTCCTCCGAATAGTCACCATCATTCGTACCTTCGTTGCCCTCCTCCTCTTCCTCCTCCTCCCCTGATGCGCCCTCGTCATTGTTTGCAAGACTATTATCTCGAGCCAATTCGTCCAAGGTCCGCGAATCGGTCATATGAGGATTCATAACAAGGTTGTAGAAGGAACGTTGGGCTGGATCATTAGAGCTAGAGGCGATACCCTGGGTGGAGTTGTAAACGGGATGGTAACAGTTGTTGAAGGTGTTATTGTTGACGGGAGGTATAGGAAATGGCTCGTTGTAGGAAGGTTGAGGAAATGAGCCGGGGTAGGGAGGTTGAGGAAATGGGCCGGGGTAAGGAGGTTGGAGAGGTCGGAGAGGTTGATTAGTGGGAAAGGGAGGCTGGAGTAAGTGAGCCCACTCAGGGGCGTGGGGCATACTAGGACCGGGTGGAGGTGGTGGTACAAGATTAAAATCATGAGGGCTAAATGGGCGAGCATAGTTTGGTGAGTTGTAATGGCCAAAAAACGTACCTAGGGTTCCATAGAGCGTCTGAGTATTTTGGTACGCTGCAGTAGACCATTGGCTCGACGCGTCAGCCTTTAAAGAAGCCAAATACGCTCGTTGTTGAGCCTCCTCAACTTGCTTTCTTAGCAACTCATTTTCTTGCTCTTTTTGTCTCAGTATCTGAGTCATTTCATCCCGAGTCAGAACATCTGCAAATACCTTATTTGGGTGCTTGCGCGAAGTTGAGCCACTGCCCGGTAGCTTCCTGCCCATGCCCGACATGTTCTGTCGATTCTCACTAGGAACGACTTGATCCAAGATTTGTTGATCGGTCATGAACGGGATGACTCCGCCTCTAACCTGATCTTGCATGGCCTTCATTTGCAACTGAGAAAGAAAAATAGAAAAAGAAAGAAAAAAGGTTAAAAAGAAATAAAATAAGTTATTAAAGAATGTAACGAGTTAAATTACTTACGTATCTCTGCTTGTTTTCTTTGGATTTCCATCGGCCAGACTTTGGTTCTGAGTGCGTCTTCCTCCACGTCTCAATTAGGTCCTCGTAATGCCCGTGCTCGACTTTCTATACAATATCAAGTAAATTAATAACGAGCTATAAACAAACAATATAAACACCTGTAACATATCACAAAAATTATAAAGAGTCTTACATATTCGTTCCTCCCTTGGGCAAATGATTTTTTTCCTTGATGGGTTGGTATGGTGTTCTTCGCGCGGTTAGCAGCATTCACCGCGCTTCTCGCCACCTGATCCGGATGGGAAAACCAGTCAACCAGCTCGTTCCACTCCTCTTGGGTTCTGCCTTCCCACACACTCGGCGGCGGCAGATGATTCTTTGCCACCTCTGCTGAAGGATATCTTGTGAAATGGTTAGCCTTGATCCTGTTCTTGGCTTTGCGCCAAAGCACCCTCAGTTTAAGTTCCAACCCAAGCTTTACCCGATCCCCCACCGTGTATACATTATCGCCAACAACCACTTTCTCCTGATTGGCATACCAATGCGCAAGGTTGAAATAGCTCTACATATAAACAAATGCATTTAAATAAACAAATAATTTAAACATAACACACATATCTAAACGTCGATAACAATAAGAATAGAAGTAAAATAAACAATTAATACCTCTAGCGTAGGAAAAATATGCGCTTTAAGCGCCTTTGGAATTTCGTCCCACTCGCAATTAAAGGGAAGTGGCCTAATTGTTTCCCCCATAAGAGTATTCAACATGCTCGAATAATCTCCTATGGGATGGTATGTACCAAGATCGGTGACATCAAAGCCAATCGGTAAAGGTTGTTTTTTGTTTTTTCTATAAGCCTTCCTTAAGGCCTCACTTCCGGTCTCAATACGCGGCATCGAACCTACAAAGATATGTTATTCGGTCATGAAAATTCAAGTAAAAGAAATTAAAAAGAATCTAAATTAAAAAAAAAATCACAATTTCTTACTTTGGCATTGAGTCGGTACGGGCCGGTTGGGCCGGTTGGGTGGATCACCACCAGCATCCCCACCGTGGTAGCTAGGACCTACACACGCCATCTGTAAAATAACAAGCACAAGAACACACAATTTCGTGGACCAATTAATGCTAATACACAAATTCATATAAATACACATTTTATACTTATAAAAACAATTCCACTAAAATAAAAATTAGACATTTAAACAGATAAAAACAATTTCATTCAAATACAAAATTCTACATTTAAACTACAACTTAAGATCGATAGTCATCGTCAGAATCATCGCTAGATACAACTACTCCTACATTAGTAGAAGGGTTCACTTCATCATCATCAGACACTACAACATCATCATCATCAAGTACATGTGCAGCGACATCATCTTCATTGTCTTCATTAGCATTAGCATTGTCATCATTAACCGGTGGGGCGTCCACTTCTGTCGCTTGATCATTTGTACTTAAATCCGTATGCTCCACATTAGTCAAACCAACAGAAAGTGTAACATGTGATGAACTGCTACCATGTATAACATCTGGATCGGACTCTGCCACATCTCGATGATAAACATGTTCGACGACCTTCCAACCACGTGGTTGTCTAGCAAGGTCTTGAAGGTAGAATACTTGTGTTACTTGTGTCGCAAGAATGTATTGGTTATTTTTGTGAAATTCCCTGTCAGTCAAAATATGATGTATGCCCCGGTCAATGTAAGAACGTCTGTTTAGTGTCGTATGGTTCGGAGGGTTAATGGTGTCAAACCATTTACATCGAAACAAGACAACCTTGCGGTGGCCGATATAAGTGAGCTCCAGAATTTCTTCGAGTTGACCATAATACATCTCTCCATCAAGCCCGAGTGTTGAAACTCCGCTGCATTGAGTGGTATGAAGTATATCGCGTTCATGTACCACAAACTTCACACCGTTAACTATGCAAGCGGGGTATGTACATGTACTAATAGGTCCACATGCCAAAGAGAATAACTCTTCATTACAGCCGTCGTTCACTTTTTTTTCACGAATCTACGAAAGAGATAAAAACAGATTTAGATGAGCAAATAACTCCAAGGTAATTTATCTAATGTATTTACCTTGTGATTAAACCACGCGGGAAAATTCGTTTCCACGTTATCAGGCGATTTTCTGAAAAAGTTCTTGATATTAGGATATATTCATCGAGAAGAAGATATTTTTCAAAATAAAAAAAGGAAGAAGAAACATACTCTCTGTAAGCCCAAGATGTCTGCGTCGACTTCAGGACTGTTGTTAAGTACAAACCATATCAACTGCATGGCCTAACATCTCGTCAGTCAGCCGAGTTGCTTTCATTCTGCCCGTCAGTTTGCTTATGCGGACGGGAACACTGGAATTTATTTGGTTCTTCTCTCAGGCAAGCCGGTCCGTCATTTCTGCCGAGACGATTAAATCTGATCTCGACATCATCCTTAGATAACGCGAACAAAAAGTTAATGCCTTCTTCTGCAACATAACCTTCCGCAATAGAACCTTCAGGTTTTGCTTTATTTTCGACATAATTTCTTTTGCTTTTCATGTATCTTTCAAATGGAAACATCCACTTGTAGCGAATTAGGGCACCTAGAATAGCCTCATCGGGTAAATGTATAGCACTGTGAATCATTATCGTCAAAAAAAGCGAGGAGGGAAAATTTGCTCTAACTCAATCCAGGTTACTGAATCGATTGTTTTTAGCTACCTCTGACATGTCTGCTGCATTCAAAAAGTGTCGAGCACAAAGCTGCTTAAAGAGTAAGCAAACTCGATTATTGGAGTGTGCAATGCTTTGGGCAAGTATTGTTGTACGACATAGGAAGTAACCGTATGCAATCATTATATGGCAGTCATTAGTGATTTCATGCCCGTGCTATTGTTATCATCTGCGTCACTTTTTGGGTGGCTTGGGTGGGGGGGAAGTTTAATGGGGGGGGGAAAAAACACAAATTCCAAAATACCATCAAGTAGTCTAACTCCTTTGAATGAGTTCAACACGTTTTCTGGCCTTTTGTGGTGAAGAGTACTTTGACTGAGGGGGGGGACTTCTCCAACTTCCCGTTTTTGGTTTTTTAACTAACACAACTACTTCGAACATTTCAAAGTTTCCAAGTTTTGCCTTGCCTTTACGTGTCTTTGGTTTTGTCGTTCTGTAACAATGGTTTATTCAGTAAGTCTCAAGACGCGTTCTTTTCGATGTGCATGACATCGAGATTGTGTTTTAGTTTTTAGAAAGGGCAATACTCAAGATCCCAAAAGATATAGAATCGCTTACTCCAATTCAAATTCAATTTCTCGATTAGTTTAGGTGGTTCTTTTTAGCAATATTCTGGATGTTTCCCTCGGCGGACGTGTTTTAAGACTTTACTAATTTGTAACTGGATCTCCAATTCGGAAAACTTTCTAGGTTTAGGTGTCGGTTCTTTTGAACCATAGTATTCCTTAAATTTACTCCTTTGTGGATGTCGTGTCCTTAAAAATCTTCTATGACCAACATAAGCGATTTTGTTCTTGACAGCCATCGATGGAGTGTCACGTTTCAACGTGGGGCATGCGTAGTTAGCCTTGCCACTCACCAGACAAACTACTTCGAGCTGGGAAGGAAATATTGATGGTCCTAAGAGCGCCGCCTTTCCATTGGAAATGAGTACCCGTAGCAGCGTCTTTCGTCCAGACTCCTTTCCATAATCTTGGACTAGTGTTCTTTTAATCAAAAAGGCTGCAAGTAACACATCAATGTCCTTTGGCAGGTGATTTAGGGCCGGGAATTAACATCGTCAACATTAAGGAAGTTTCTTTCATACACATCCACGGTGGTGTGTTGTATGTTGTCAATATGACCGGCCACATGCTGTAAGTTTGACTCATCATGCCAAAAGGATTAAAACCATCAGCAGCCAACCCTAATCGAACGTTTCTAGCGTCACCAGAGAACTCAGGTTTCATCATGTCAAAATTATTTTCCTGACTCTTACCGTCACCGGTGCGTGTTTCATTTTACCTTTTTCCCTTAGACTGTCCAGTAGCATGCCAAGTCATCCAACTTTTGCTATGTGTTTTGTGTTGACATCCGTTGGTAGTTTGGTGTTAACGGTAAAGTAACGCTTACCCTACGATCTTTTTTGCATCTAACTTCCGGCCTTTGTCTTCTTTTTGTATCTTCTCTCTTTGCAGACTGGACAATTAGGCATCTTTAGGGTTTTCCTCTGATCCCACAAATAAAAAACAATATTTATACAAGCATGGATCGAATTCGTATCCAACCTTGATCTTTATGGATGTCTTGTGATTTCATAGTACGACGATGGGTCAATTGTATTTCCTTTGCTAGGGGCGACATGCCTTTTTGGAGATGAGCTAGATTCTTGTTAAACCGGCGGCATCCAGTTATTTTATGTATTGCCATGATGTAGCGCAAATCTCTGTTGTAAACTTTCCAATGTACTCATATCACTACAGGGTACAATTTTGGGTGGACCCTAGAAAGTAACTCTTCAAACTGTTCTATTAGGACCCGTTGTTTGGGTTGGTTGAGGACCAGTTGTTTCTGAGTTGGGTGGAGTTGGGACATTATTTGCCGAAATATCACTTCGAAAAAACGTATTCCATTGCAACGTGTTCAGGTGAATGCTGGTACTGGTAGGAGTGCGGAAGGAATCGGTTCACCGTGATATTTCAAGTGGTATAATGTTGGTCGATCCCGTAACGAGATATGTGTACCTCAGAATTTCCGAGGGTAACACGATTATCATTCACGTTAAACATCGGACTATCATGGGCAATGGATCTTTTGTGTTGATGGGGTGCACATGGCTTACACTGCTTTGATGAATGCAAAAAGGACCATCTAAAAAATTCTTCGGAATACGCATTGGAGATAGTGGTTCCAACTCTTATCAATTGTCATAACTGCGTTGCAATATAAACTATTCAAATAAAATTGATTTTTATTTTTTTATACAAAGGTCATTAACAAATATGATTGTTTTGTCTACCTAAGTGAAAATATGGAAGGCAATTCCTAACCCACTATTTGAATGTTTTGTCTTACATATATGAATGCGTATTAACCGATTTTCTATTTGAGAAAAATTTCGGCCCAGCATTTCCCTCTCAACTCCCCAAATATGTGTTTAAAGACATATTCATCGGAGTAAAGGAGAATACTCTGTCGAAATCATCTCAAATAGTAAAACCAATTCTACACATTCATATCTAATGAGACAAACATTAAAAAAACAGTCACCAAACAGAGGGGACTTTCCGAAAATATTTTCGGCACGGGTTTTCTATAGGTTTGATTAACTTCGGACGGGGATTTTACGAAATTAATTCACTAAAATCACTAAAAAATCCTAAACACATATCAATCACTTGTCAACATATAATCATATAAGGGGGTGTTTGTTTTTCGGCTTATACGTTGGCCTATGGCTATATGATTTAGGCTTATATATTCATATGCACCATTTTCCCGAAATTCAAAAAAAGCCAGAAAATTTGGGCTTATGAAAAATATAAGCCGAAATCGAATATGCTCGTAAGCTCACATTTAAGCCGAAACAAAACACCAACTTATATGATTTTTTGTTGTTTAAAGTGCTTGATACAAGAACAAATTACATACTATCAAGTTTATATCAAATACAAAAACATAATTTCCAAACTAGCACGAGGATACCAAAAGGAAAAAAAAACAAAAAAAGAATACCTTTCGTCGGTGTGGACCAGGCATGGTGGTGTTGGCTTTGGGTGGCTGTGGGACGGCTGTGGTGGCTTACGGTCGGCTGTGGTCGGCTACGGTCGGCTACGGTCGGCTGTGGTCGGCTGCCACAATCAAACAACAACAAATAAACTATTCATTAGCACTATCAAAAATATAACAAAACAAATTAAAACATTAACACAAAAAACTTAATTAAAAAAATATGATAATAAAAAAAAATATTCAACCTTTTTTTAAATAAAAAACGATATAAAAACTAGTTAAAGAATTATTGTTTAGAGGGTTTAGAAAGATATTATGATTTAGAAAAGAAAAAAAGATGAGGATTTGTGCTCGTGGGCTCGTGTGCTCGTTCTGTGTACGTGTAATGGTGGTGGGATATGTAGTGGTAGGTGGGATATGTATGGTGGTGGGTGGGGTATATGTAGTGGTGTGGTGTATATCCGGTGGTGATGGTGGGTTCGCCTTGAAAAATGGCCGAGTGGTGGTGGTTGGAGTTTTTTTTGTTTATCTAACTATTCGTCGACATTTTTGTAAAGGTGATAATCATTTTTGTGGTCGGACATTTTTGGGTCGACAATGTGACCCTAAATTGGGTCGACAAATACTCTAAGTTTTGGTCGACACAAGTCGGACCCTAACTGTTTTTCATTAAAAATAATAAATGTGGAGGGTGGTTTTCAAAATTTGGTGGAAAAACTTTGTGGCAATTTGGAGGCAATTTTTAGGGTCGACATTTAGTTCGAAAATTTTGGGTCGACAATGTCGCCCTAAGTTTTTTATATGTAATTAATATTATAAATGTATTTAAAATGATTTTTTATAAATATATATTAACTTTTGTATAAAATATATTAATTTTTATAAAAAATATAATAGGTCAGTTTCTGGCCGGGACGGTCCGGTTCCTCGTTTCGTAATCTAATTAATTATATAAAAATGGATTTTTTATAAAATATATAATAACTTTTTTATAAAATATATAACTTTTTATAAAAAATATAAATTGGTTCGTTTCGGCCGGGTCGGTCCGGTTCCTCGTTTCGTATATAATTATTATATAAAATGATTTTTTATAAAATATATAATAACTTTTGTATAAAATATATAACTTTTTATAAAAAATATAAATTGGTTCGTTTCGCCCGGGTCGGTCCGGTTCCTCGTTTCGTATATAATTATTATATAAAATGATTTTTTATAAAATATATAATAACTTTTAAAAATAAATATATTGGTTCGTTCGCCCAAAGTCGGTCCCGGTTCCTAGTTTCGTATATCATATTTTTATATAAATATGATTTTTTTATAAATATATATAATAACTTTTTTATAAAATATATAACTTTTTATAAAAAATATAAATTGGTTCGTTTCGGCCGGGTCGGTCCGGTTCCTCATTTCGTATATAATTATTATATAAAATGATTTTTTATAAAATATATAATAACTTTTTTATAAAATATATAACTTTTTATAAAAAATATAAATTGGTTCGTTTCGCCCGGGTCGGTCCGGTTCCTTGTTTCGTATATAATTATTATATAAAATGATTTTTTATAAAATATATAATAACTTTTTTATAAAATATATAACTTTTTATAAAAAAATATAAATTGGTTCGTTTCGGCCGGGTCGGTCCGGTTCCTCGTTTCGTATATAATTATTATATAAAATGATTTTTTATAAAATATATAATAACTTTTTTATAAAATATATAACTTTTTATAAAAAATATAAATTGGTTCGTTTCGGCCGGGTCGCGTCAGGTTCCTCATTTGTTTATAATTATTATATAATAGGATTTTTTATAAAATATATAATAACTTTTTTATAAAATATATAACTTTTTATAAAAAATATAAATTGGTTCGTTTCGCCCGGGTCGGTCCGGTTCCTTGTTTCGTATATAATTATTATATAAAATGATTTTTTATAAAATATATAATAACTTTTGTATAAAATATATAACTTTTTATAAAAAATATAAATTGGTTCGTTTCGCCCGGGTCGGTCCGGTTCCTCGTTTCGTATATAATTATTATATAAAATGATTTTTTATAAAATATATAATAACTTTTTTATAAAATATATAACTTTTTATAAAAAATATAAATTGGTTCGTTTCGGCCGGGTCGGTCCGGTTCCTCATTTTGTTAACGAATCGTGATGAATGTTAACGAATCGTGATGAATGTTAACGTATCGTGATGAATGTTAACGAATCGTGATGAATGTTAACGAATCGTGATGAATGTTAACGAATCGTGATGAATGTTAACGAATCGTGATGAATGTTAACATATCGTGATGAATGTTAACGAATCGTGATGAATGTTAACGGACGAGTCGATATGTTAGAGGTTCAACGGACGAGTCGATATGTTATGGTTATACGTTAGACGTTCAACGGACGAGACGATATGTTACGGTTATATGTTAGACGTTCAACGGACGAGTCGATATGTTATGGTTATACGTTAGACGTTCAACGGACGAGACGATATGTTATGGTTATATGTTAGAGGTTCAACGGACGAGTCGATATGTTATGGTTTGTTATAGTTAGACGTTCACTAACGGACGAGACGATATGGTATGGTTATACATTAGACGTTCAACGGACGAGTCGATATGTTATGGTTATACATTAGACGTTCAACGGACGAGTCGATATGGTATGGTTGTACATTAGACGTTCAACGGACGAGTCGATATGTTATGGTTATACGTTAGACGTTCAACGGATGAGTCGATATGGTATGGTTGTACATTAGACGTTCAACGGACGAGTCGATATGTTATGGTTATACATTAGACGTTCAACGGACGAGTCGATATGTTATGGTTATACTTTAGACGTTCAACGGACGAGTCGATATGGTATGGTTATACATTAGACGTTCAACGGACGAGTCGATATGTTATGGTTATACGTTAGACGTTCAACGGACGAGTCGATATGTTATGGTTATACATTAGACGTTCAACGGACGAGTCGATATGGTATGGTTGTACATTAGACGTTCAACGGACGAGTCGATATGGTATGGTTGTACGTTAGACGTTCAACGGACGAGGTTCAACAGACGAGTCGATATGTT
>BQNB010052108.1:20667-40644 GCA_026074375.1 Tanacetum coccineum
GTTTGGTTGGGGGGGGGGGGGGGGTTTCTGTATGCTTACTGCTATTTATGTTGTTACCTTTAGAATTTGCCTTTGGTTTGGTTATTGCCTTTTACTTAGTGCCTTTAGAATTTGCTTTTGCTTTTTGCCCTATCTATAAGTATATAGACGATTTATTTAACTATCTGTACACTTGGTTTCTCTTAATGAAAACTAAAAGAAAGTTGGTTCCTAAGTGTCTTGGTATGGGGGTTGGTTTACCAGAAACGAACATGAGGGGGGTTGAAAGTACGAATTCTTATGTTTCAGAGAATATTGATATTGGTGGTGAGGCTGTTGAGGGAGAGTTTTGGTCTAAGAGACAATGTGTACACCAAATGGACGTCCATCCCCATAGGGATGTTGATTTTACCTTGGATGAAAACACTTCTATGGATAATATGAATGATTCGGAAATACAACCTCAGCTAAAAAGACAATGTGTCGTCATTCTAATGTTGTAGAACCATTTGGGTACACATCCACTTCTATGGATAAACACAAACGCTTCTTAAAGTAAGTTCTCAGTTCGATGGTCGTGCATCATGTGTTCGCGACACAGGTTGGTTGGTCTTATTTATGTTATATAGAAATAGTAAAGTAATTGTTGATTATAGCTTACGGATTTCGGTTTTGTAAATTCATATACCTTTGTGTCTTTTGTAGGTGACTACTGTTTTGTTTCTATGGACGACGCACGTTGTGTATCAAATGTTGACGTCTCTCACAGGTTTGTCATGTTATTTTCTTATTCCAGGCATGTGCTTTTCGTTTATCCATTTAGATGGTTTGCCAAGTGGTTTTTCCTTTCTCACATAGGAAGTACTGCAGGACTGATTTTGTCCCACTAGACACAGTCTTCAAACCACTTGCACTTCCTGCAAGTGAAACCATTCCCACTGAAACGAACCCGATGAAAATTACACCAGCTTACTCAGGTAAACAGATAATCCCCATTGAAGCAAAACCAATGCAAACAACAACTACTGACCCTATCAGTCCTACATTACCAACTATAATCATTCATGAAGTTGAATGCGTTCCAACGAACCCTGAAAAAACTACAAGAAAAACCATCCACCCCTCCAACTGAACAACAAAGCACGTCTTCAGCAAAAGAAGAAGATCTGGAAAAGAAACTGCCAAAAACTTTTGGCAACAGGGCATTGGTCGGAATAGGTTAGGAATACAAAAAACTTTAGAAAATATACCATACTTCTCTACCATTCATCTTACTTTTAGCCTCCATGTCCGTTCATAACAATGTTTGTCTTTTTATTTTTGCAACATGTTCACGAAATTTAGTGCTATCACGAATGCATACTTGTATACAATCACCGCATATTTTAAGACATTATGGTATTTTACAAGTATTCTGTTTCACTCTTGCTACAGTTGCCTACTTCAGATATTCCGGATTAAAAAGATCTGAAATTTTTACAAAGGATATAGAGTTTATTAGCCAACAATTAATGATCCCAGAACCTCTGTTCACAAGTAAAAAGTATGTGAAATATTTAGAGGATCTTGCAGCCGAAAGTCCTCTATTTTTCTCTCATCTCTACAATATTTATTTCTCCCACATAACAGGTGGCCAAGTTATTGCAAGAAAGGTATGTACTACAAACATTTACCTTTGTGCAAGTATATTAGAGGTGGCAAAATGGGATGGTCAAGTGGTTGGGTAACGGTCAAAAGTTCAAAACAGGTTTAGGCTGAGATGGATTATTTTTTGTATGGGTCAAAACCAAATTGCTCAGCATACTGACATTTAGTTTTCAATGTTCAAAAACAGAAAAGAAAAGACACTTAGTTTTTCATTTTTTTTGATGAAACTAATAAATGATTTATCACTTAATTTTGATCAGAGAAAGAATTAAGAATCTGAATATTTGTATAAAAATTTAGCAGATTTTAGGCAGTCTCAGGGGGATCGTGAGTGGGGGTTGAGAAACTAAATTTACCGTGCAGGCAAATGATTCATAAATAGTAGTAGTAACTTTGATTCACAATCATACATATTTGAGCAGATCTGCATAACTGTGAATAACATTTCAAAATTTTGGTGAATTAATTTGTTCCCACTTTTATTTACTTTCTAATTGATCCCAACTTTATTTTATGCATCTTAAATAAAATGTGGATGACATTTAACCAACCCAAATCTACCATTTATTACAAAGAGGTCGGAATGGCCAATTGTAAAGTTTGTGTACTAGTTTATAAGTTTATTGATCATGATAGTATCATAAATCTTCTTTTTTGTTACTGTTTGATATTGGATTTAGGTAACCGAAAAGTTACTAAATGGAAGAGAGCTCGCGATTTTCCAATGGCCTTGGGACCCAAAAGTATTACTAAAGAACATGAGAGAAAAGCTCAACGCTCTGGGAAAGGTCTGACATAATGCTTAATAAATTTCGTGCTACTGTATTAAAACTGTACGTGAAGAGGTGTAAAGAAGATGCCGAAGATTTCTGGACTTTTGATTAGATAACTTGTCTTTTAGCTACTTTACATTGAATAACTTGTTCAAAATTTCCTATTGTATTTAATTATTGCTATTATGGAATGGAAATTTTAATTTATATATTACAATTGCTGAAAAAATTGTGTATTATAAACATTCAGCATTTGTGTTGCATGAAATAAAAGTGCTACAAATTATTAGAAAAAGTGTTGCACTAATATGATAAAACACTATAAAGTGTTGCACTTGATACATTAAAGTGTTGTATGTTTTTTGGTTCCAAATGAAGAAGTGTTGCACATCAATGTGAAAAATGTTGTTATATAATCTAAAAGTGTTGCTTCTATGTGTATAAGTGTTGCACTTAAGTGTAAAAACTGTTACATTTTAATTTAAAAGTGTTGCACATTAAAGTATCACAATTGCTAAATATAGGCAACACATTTAAAAAATGTTGCATAATCCAATATAAGTGTTGCATATACCTAAGGCAACGTTACATAACGCAGCACTTGAAAAAGTGTCACATTATGTGTAATGCAACATTTTTAAGGCATACTACAACACTTTGTTTGTGTTGCTTTAACTTCATTTTGTTGTAGTGTTAATATTAATTATCTTAATATGTTTCACGAAATAATTAAACGGTCTTTAATTATAACGTTAGACGTTAGAACTAATTAATAGATATTAACAAGTGAGGGACTTGTTAGTACGAAAATCAAACCCGTGGGGTGTTGGTTGTGACCAGTGGAACTAAAAGAGTACATAAGTCATAGGCAAACCATTCATCCCACATCCACAATGGCAAACCATGAATTAGAACAAGCATCATCAAGAAGAATATAGCCCCATTCACACTAAAAGAGGGGCAATACGTGTAATAGTTACATTTCCTACCCATTAACCCATAAATCACCCAGTAGCTACAGTCTCACTAGAGAGATTAATAGGATAAGAGGGATAGGCATCACTATACAGGGAACACATACCCTTTATTAGAGACCCTTCATATCCTCCTTTGATAGTGTATAGGGTGGACCAAGAATGTCTCTATTCCACCCAACATACACTATCCACCCAGACTATATACCCTTCAAAATGGTTAGTCCTACCGTATGGTACATCAATATGATACAAACCTCTTATTGTCCTAAATAGCTTACTAGTCCCTACCCAAGGCCCAACTAGCAAGCTATGAGGAAACAAATAAGTACAGTCACACCAAATTGACTCCAAATTATAAGCAACTAACCATTTTATAGTCTGCAATTCCTTGAGACATAAACCAATAGGCACTATTAGAACATATCCAATCAGACCCATGATGCAGCTTTAAAGGATCATTCATACCTCATCTCCAAACAACACAAAACTCCTATTCTTCAAGAATGACTTCCTCATTTCTTTGAATATTTAGTTTCATTCTCCAAATCTCCTAAATGTTGCTAACCTGATTTTTGCCTTGGATCTTCACAGTTGATAGTTTTAATCTTACAGTATTGATTACCTCTTTAAGCACAGTTTCCAATCTTTCACTTCATTAGTAAACATCCTTTTATTCCTTTCATTCCATATGCAGTAAACACTTGCAACTAAATTGATTCTCTTAATCACACTCATAACAGGTTTGTTTTTAGGCCACCTAGAAGCTTGAGCAACAATCTCCTCCCAGTCATAGCTTGTATTCTGATTTTGAGGAATCAACTTCGTAATTTCTTCCTAGATCTTTTTAGAGAATTGACAAGCAAAAAACAGATGGCTATGGGAATCAGGGCATGACTTGCATAAAGGACAAACTACTTCTTTACCAGGATACCATTTGAGTAATCTGTCTTGAGTAGTCAGTCTTCCTTGGATTGTTAACCATAAAATGAAAGCATGCCTTAGAATACAGTGATTGAACCAAACTACATTCCACCACCCAATAACATCATTTTCATCTTTTAAGTCATTCCATGCTTTGCTTGTTGAAAAATTTCCTTTAATTCCCTTATTTGTAATCCAAAGGGTAGAATCAAGAGTGTTTAGATTAAGACTGGATCAGGAATAGAAGCAATATCAGCAAACTGAACTCTAGTCCCTTGGCCATTTTCACTTAGCATTGTCATTCATATCACAAACTTTCATTTTCAAATCAAGATTAGTTTTTTTAATTTCTTCATTTGGGATATATTCACTGATTACCCCCTTTATCCCACCATTTATCATACCACATGAAATTGGTTTTTCCATCCCCTATCTTGTTAATGATATGATGTTTGATTTTGTCTCTTAAATATAAAATTTGTTTCCATCCAGCACTTGTATTAGGATCAATGTCAATACTCCATTTACTTTTACCCTTCAACCTTATTTCATTTATCCAAGACTCCTTGTTGCATGCTATATTCCACAAATGCTTTGACATCAAGGTTTCATTCCATAAGCTCATATTCTTCAAACCAAGACTTCCCTGACTTTTTGGACTGCAAACTACTTTCCATGAGACCTTGGATGTTCCATTCTTTATTTCACCTTGGTTCCACAAAAAACCCTTCATAATCTTATCAATGTCTTTGATCACTGTCTTAGGAAGGATGAACATAGATGCCCAATACACATGGAGAGCAGACAAAACGGATGCTATAAGTTGCAGTCTACCTGCATATGTTAGCATCTTGTTTTTCCAATTAAGAACCCTCATTTTTACTGTGACAATAAGATTTTTGCAATCATTAATTCCCAGTTGTTTGGTAACAAGAGGAACACCAAGATATAAGACATGCAGCTTTCCAGCACATACATCACACTCATGCTGGAAAGCAAGAAGTACATCTTTTTCTGCCATCTTCTAAAGTCCACCCCTTCAAACTTGTCAAGCTTGGCAAAGTTTGAAGCCATGTGTTTCATAGCAGCAGCCATTGATTATCACAAAATAATCTTCTTCGATTGTTGGTTGTAGTTGGCCCAGATCAGGGTGAACACAATCAATAGCCTAGCTAATTACCAAAGATGGTTACCGGATATCACTTGAAGTCGTGTAATCACTTTCCGAAGAAGATTATTCGACCCTATGCCTGAGTTACACGAATACCTCCTTGGGATAAAACTAAATATTTGTTCTTGTTCTAGGCACAGATCAAGAACCCTGTGTTTCTATGTGTTTTTGTTTTCTGTGTGTTTTTTCATGCAATTGTGATCCCTATTTATAGAGGATTTACTCAAAACCTAGTCAATTGAATTAATGAGAGATTAATGGCCAATTAATCTCTTTCATAATTATCCTCCTTAATTTAAAAATTAGTAGTTACATGGTCAAATTAAATATATGGTCATTAATGCAGTCAAATCTGCCACTTAAATAGGCAAAAGTTGTTACAAAACATTTAATGTAGTCAAATCTGCCATTTAAATGTTTGTAACCACCCATTTAATTCTAACCACTAAAATAGTTAGGGAAAATCAGTGACTTGATGGGTGTACACTCCGTACCTCCAAACCCATTTTCAAGTGTGATTCGATTCTCACAATTGCACTAAATTCCCAACATTTAGAAGATGATTAGATGGTTTTAAATGTGTATTTGATATAATCTATAATTGTATATAACAATTAATCAACGGGGAAAAGAATATGAACACCACTTTTCGTTTTTCGCTCAATAATAACAAGAAAAGAAATTGCAAAAAAAACTTGTCGGGTCAACCCGTCCCCATTTGACCCATACCTGTTTAGTCCTAAATGACCCTTGTAGACCCGGCCACACAATTTGGAAATGATAATTTCTATTAACTAAACCAATAAGCTAAACAGGTAAAACAACTTATGGGAGAGGAAATGCCTTTCAATATGAGTAGTATAAACAAACAGCCTATAGATGGACAAAGTTGGGATTTTGTAAAAAAAAAAAAGAATATTCTGAAATAAATGAAGCTCTCTAGGTAAAATCCCAGTGTTAATATTACTAGATCACAATTGCAAAAAGAGAATCTAAAACAATATGGCCTCCTTCATATATTGTTGGCACCCTTACTCTTATCTATCTATTTATTGATTGGGAAGATGATCCCCAAACGACCTTGTATCATCCAATTCAAAATCAAAATAGTAGTAGAAAAATCCAGAACCAAACAATTTTATATAAAATATGTGGTGTTTTTTCTAATTAAAAATGTGAGAATAATACGCAACTTCTTCATTCATAATAAAATGATCGAGTATACTTTCTAAACGACGTCGTTTATAAACCCAACATCATTACTCAATAAATAGTAAACCACCATCGGAGGTAAGGTGCACTGGTGGTTATGTCGCGTTACATTCATTCCTAAATGAATGCACTAGCTTCCCAACAACAACAACAAAATTATCAAATCAATCAAAACCCTATCACACCATCAATAACAACTGATAATTAACTCATCATCACGATTCACATTCACATAGAATACGCACACTACTATATATTATATCTAAATAAGTAAATATCGATACCTTGATGAAATGTTGGAGAAGAACTAATATTGCTTTTTGTAAATCTGAATGCTAAACTACTTGAATTTATAATATTAGGGCATGCTTGGTTGGAGGTTATACTTACTAAGGAATGAGATAATGGAATCATCCATTACCCCAGTCCTCAACAATTTGAGAGGTATGAAAATTTGTCCTCACTTTTCCTCTTAACTGCTAATTTTTTTTAAATGCTACTCTCAATTTATCTCTTTTTTTTTCTTCTTTCCACTTTGATTTACTATCAAATCCGTTGAAAAAAATAAATAATGTTAAATTAGTTGGAAAAATGTACTGTATGATATTATAGAAAGATACTTTTTTGTGTCCATCTTAATTATGGTATGTTTAATCAAATATTATAAGTATATTTTAGTTTTTTTATTATGATGTGCTTTAAAAAGAACTTTATAAAAACATCTTATAGAAAAAAATATAAGTAGCCGATCATCTAACGACTTCCACAAACGAACAATTTCTTTCTTTCATCACAGTATCCTCACATTTCTTTCTTTCATCTTCCATCTCTCTAAAGAGAAGTAAACAAACAAAGCAAATTAATGGATCCATCATTTTTTACTGGTTTATACTTCAAGTGAGAGAAACGTTTTGAGCAAGAAAAAGAGGATCGAAATTACGGTTTTGCCCTTTTTGTAAAAATGACAACGTTTGAAACCTAACAACCACAATAACCATATCTATATATTTAAAGTGGAAACAAAACAAAACTAAACCATCCTTGTGAAGAACTCCGGTTTAGCATGTGTGTGTTTCAAACGGAAAAATGCAAATAAACAAACAACCATCATCGTTTAAAACTCCGGTAAATAAAACATAAAAAGTGTAAAAACACAAATAAAACATCAGCGGTTGATCTTTTAGACACAATACTCGGATTTACGATGTTTTTAGTTTGTGTTTATACTATTTATGGAAACAAAAAAAGCAAAAAAAACACCATCGGAGTTGCTCTGGTACGATGGTGTGTGTAAAAATAAAGAAGGTAAAAACTGAGTTAGGGTTTGTTGTGTGAAAAATAAGAAAAGTGGGTCATGTTTATTTTTCTGGTCACTTTAACAGTCAAATGAGATGAAATAGTGTGTGTTTTGTGTGTGAAAAATGAAGAAAGCAACGAGATGAGTTTACAGTATGAACTGAGGGTAACTTAAATATTTTCATAAGTACTCATTACTTTCTTCATTTTCTCACACACAAAACACATACTATTTCATCTCACTTGACCGTTAAAGTTACCAGAAAAATAATCATAACCCACTTTAAATATATAGATCTGTTTCTTGTTTTATACGACCTCCGTCCTAAAATTATTGTCCACTTTTGACTTTCTAAGTCTTTCTTTCTCAACTTTGACCTTAAATAATTTTGTTTGTGCTATTTAATATTTTATGCATAATATATGAATAGATTGAGTTTTAAATGTATTTTTCATTGGTATAATTTTTATCAAGTATTATATAACATAAACAAAAATATTTAAGGTCAAAGTTGACAAAGAAAGACCCAGAAAGTCAAAACTGGACAATAATTTTGGGACGGAGGTAGTATTTGTTTCCACTTTAATAACATTGGTATTTGCATATGACGATCATAATAGAAAATAAATACCATTATAAATTAAATATTAACCGTGTGGAATGACAGTTAATAAAACATAAAAAGTGTAAAACCACAAATCTATATATTTAAAGTGGAAATATTTGATTTATAATGGTATAATAATGACTTACCGTGACTACCTTATGATAATTTGCAGTCCGACACAAATGTGCTGTTTTTTTATTAAGAGGCTTTGAATCTGAATCTGATTCGCACATCTCAATCTGAATATATTCGGTAGAAAAGTCTGAATCTGATTCCCATTTTAATCTGAATAAGTGGTCAAGAAGTCTGAATCTAAATGAAATAAAACAGTTTGTTTTGGTAAAAATGTATAAATGTGTTAAACAATAGTTTTCACAATTTAAATATAAAATGATTGCATTCGGACAAAAATATTTTTTATTAAATAAAAAACAAATTTTATAATATAATCAATTTAAAGTTAAAGTATTTAAAAAAACATGCAATCTCATGTTTATTCGACAAAAATAAACATGTTAGAGTTTAAATTGAATTTTTAAAACGATTAACTAAATGAGTCACGTTAAATTGACCATACATTCATATAAGAATAATACTAGTATAAAAGGGTAACATGGATTGGAATATCATTTTTATTTTATGCATGTATTTACTTGTAAATGTTCCCTTGAAATCATCGTCGTCGATATCACGCACAACAAATTTTTCAAAGAACGCCTGACGGCTTGCGCTACTGCAGTTATTTTATTTTATTTCAACTAATTAGCAACATGTATAAAATACATTGTAAACATTCTTATTTAATATCTAACATGTAGGTTCTTATGAAACTGGATTTAGAAGCGACATTCGTGAAACGGCGCAACATTCTTGCACTAGTTAATACACTGCAATGTAAATAACATCATAATGTTAATGACACAATAATAAAAATGTTTACCCTGAAAAAAATAAATGAACTGTTTGAAAAAAAAGCGTGTGGATGAAAGTTGTTGGGGGGACATACACCTTTATCAGCACACACACACAAATAAATGATCAAAAAGTAGAAAAAATCTAACACAATGGCTATTAGATGTATGTATGAATCGACCTCAACTCATATATAAGTAAATATATAGTATAAAACAATGTAGTTATTTATTTATAAAAATATCAACGTTTTTTATTCTCTTCACCGTCAATTTTAAAAACCAAGATCCAAACAGCTAACATATTATCATAAAAAGTGTGTAAAATAACCATATTATGATAAAAACCACAATCGGAGAGCTCTGTTTAATATTCCGGTGAGTCGCGATGGTAGTTGAACTTACTTATGCTCATTCATTCCTAGCTAACTGAAACTACCTAATACACAGATAACAACCGCGCGTTCCAACAAAACCACAATCACCACCCAACACTAACAATAACCTCTCATTTTAATCAAAAGGGTCTTAATAGCAAAAATGTCAATATAACAAATCTAATCAGTAACGAACACTAATAATGTGAATAACTAACGCAGGCACGCAACGACGTCTTAAAACTCATAACTCAAAAACCAATATAGATATTTTTTAAAAGCCTGATCAATTTAATAATAAACAAATTTATATAAAATATGTGGTTTTTCTTTCTAACAAATTTATAGTTTATAAAACCCCAACGACGTGGTTATCGTTATCATCCCATCATCATATCCAAACACTAAAATAAAACTAGCTATACTCTGTAAACATACATAGCAATATTACGATAAATAAAACCCCAATGATGACGCCATCTCACAAAAAAACAACTTCATGTTTGAACTCGATATTTTTATAAAACACAAATGACGTCGTATCCCCTTTCGATCGCGCGTAATGGCAATGGTTAGAGCTGCTTTTGGTTTTTTCCTGAAGCTGGCGTTCAAGTTCGCTGGGTTGGCGTACTTGTACGCCAATGTTTTTTCGTTTGGCATCTTCGTCGGTTTTGAGGATGGTTCTTCTTTTCATCCTTCTCTCGGGACTTGTTTGGGGTTTCATCAAAATCCATCCCGAAGTGAAAACCGGTGGCTCGGCCTCCGGGATGGGGGGTTTTTCTTTTGCCGAAGTGAAAACCGATCCGTCGGCCTTCGTGTCAAAAGTTTTTTCATCCCTTTTGATTCCCTCGCAATTAAAGTCTCGGGATTTTACCATTTTTTGATGTTATGTAATTCTTTTTGTTGACTCTATTGTACTTTAAGTTTCTGGCGTCTTGCTAGACTCTTTTTATATATATTCCATCTTTGTCGTTCAAAAAAAAACAAATGACGTCGTATCCTCCCCTCACCATCATTTTCAAAAAAAACCCAAAATCCAAAAACTAACAACCTCCTTATAACTACTAGATCTGTGAATATAACAAATCCATCTACTAAAAATGTAAATCCTACGTCTAAAAGAGGGTTTTTGTTTATTACCTTTTGCTCTGTTTTATGTGTGAATTTTTTACGACAATGTAAGTGAGAGACCCTTTTTATAGGTGGTGGATCCAGGTGAATTTGCTATATGGTCCCCATAGGCACATACACTTTATTTTCTTTTCCTGTTGAATATGCAATGGTAGTTTATCCAAGGCCACACGGGCTAACACGTGGTGTCACTTACAACCAAGAGTGCCACTTCACTTACTTGCGTTGGGTCACACCCAATATCCTATGTTGGCATTTTATCGGCTTTTTAATACTTTCATCAACACACAAATAAAATGTTGAAATGTTGATTATTCCATTTTTGATCTTGCAATAAGTTAAAAAAGCAAGCAAGAATATTCTTAAAACTGAAAATATATGATTTTTACCAAAGAGAGTGATTATGTTTAAAATATATGATTTTTCTAACACGAGTTATGAACATTTACTCATATACTAAATCAACATATATGGTTGTGATTGCGATCGAAGTTAATGAAAGTGGCTTGTAATACTTTCACTCGTTAAAAAAAATCATGTAATGTCCTCCTACATTATATTCTTACACACGATAATATTATATGTTTTTCTTCACTTATTGGCCCTGTTTGGCAAGAACTTTTTTGAAACTTTTATAGAGCTACAAGCTTTTTGTTGTAAAAATAAAGCTCCAAAGAAAAAAAGCTTTGTTTAGTTAATGAAGCTTCAAGCTTTTATTTTTGTCTAATAGCTGTTAAAATAACAGCTCTTTTGCATGGAGCGTTTTAAACATCTTGGAGCTTTTAAATCTCAAGATTACGCATTTACCCCTAAATTTATGTAATAAAATATTTTCATCATGTATGGATTTCCTGGATGAAATGTCCTAAATCCATATCCTTGTAATTTTCTAGCTTCTTGCTAGTTTTTTATTAATTTCAATTTGCCGTTCAAAAAAAAAAATCACACGAGAATGCAACTTTGTGTTACTTTTTATGGAATATTGGTTAAGCTAATTATAGAAAATTGTCTTAGAAAATTGTTTATTTAAATTCACAATATGTAATGAGCATATTTGTAGGAATGAATTAACAACAAATATATTTCCGAGTGGACATGCAATAAAATGAAATATATCCGTAACGATATCGCCATATCAATACAAAATGCACGATATTCCGATATCAATACGAAATGCACGACATATATGCTTATTTGGAGTACGTTACTTTACAAGTATTTAACATTATTATTACGGCGTCTATGATTGTTACAAGCGTACTATCTCAAATAGCTACGCTCACTATTATTTTTATAACGAGTCAATTATTTTTTAAGTTAAATTTGTTTATAGTTATCGATTTGCACAGTTATGTCATTTTACTCCTTGTAGACTGTAAACAGTAAGGTGTTAGCATGTATCTATTTTATTTGTAAAAGTGTTTGGTAACGTAGGTGTTAATTGAAATTACAAGGAGTAAAATGACATAAAAGTACATGTCAATAACTATAAACAAATGTAAAACTTGGAAAATAATTGAATTCGTTATAAAAATAATAATGAGCATAGCTCTTTGAGATAGTACGCTTGTAACAATCATCGATGTCGTAATAATAATGTTAAATACTTGTGAAGTAACGTACTCCTAATAATCATCTATGTCGTGCATTTCATATGGATATCGGAATATCGTGCATTTTGTATTGATATGACAATATCGTTACGTGTATATTTTATTGCATGTCCGCTCGAAAATATATTTGATGTTAATTCATGGCTACAAATATGCTCGTTGCGTATGGTGAATATAAATAAACAATTTTCTAAGACAAATTTCTTTAATTAGCTTAACCAGAATTCCATAAAAGTAACACAAAGTTGCATTCTCATGTGATTTTTTTTTAATTTGGGTTGATAAAAATTAGAAACCCATACATGATGAAAACGTTTTATTACATAAACTTAAGGGTGAATGAGTAAGCTTGAGATTTAAAAGCTCCAAGATGTTTAAAACGCTCCATGCAAGAGCTATTATTTTAAGAGCTATTAGACTAAAATAAAAGTTTGAAGCTTCATTAACTCAGTGCCGTAGCTAAACGAATGTAAGCCTTGTGAGAAAGCTTATACGATAACTAAATACAATGGTCAAAAATATATCATACAAACTATGGAAAGCAAAATCATAGTGTTTTGATGATTTATCTTATGTTTTAATAGATATATACAACATAAGATTGTACAACGGTTACAATTTCTGTGTGAAAGTGAATTTTGAGGCCCCAAATGTATAACGTGGTATATATTTTGAGGCTCTTAAAAATTTGAGGCCCTGTACCCTCAAATACGGCTCTGCATTAACTAAACAAATATTTCTTTTTCTTTAGAGCTTTATTTTTACAACAAAAAGCTTCAAAAAAGTTCTTGCCAAACAAGGCCAATAAATGAAGAAAAAACATATAATATTATCATGCCTAAGAATAATGTAGGAGGGCATTACATGTTTTTCCTTAACGAGTGAAAGTATTACAAGCCACTTTCATTAACTTCGATCGCAATCACAACCATATATGTTGATTTAGTATATGAGTAAATGTTTAGACCCGTGTTAGAAAAATCATATATTTTAAACATAACCACTCTCTTTGATAAAGATCATATATTTTCAGTTTAAGAATATTCTTGCTTGCCGTTTTAACTTATTGCAAGATCAAAAATGGAATAATCAATATTTCAAAATTTCAGTCGTGTGTTGATGAAAGTATTAAAAAGCTGGATAAAGTGCCAACATAGGATATCGGGTGTGACCCAACGATAGTAAGTGACGTGGCACTCTTGGATGGAAGTGACGTCACGTGTTAACCCTTGTGGCCTTGAATAAACTACCTTGCATATTCAACAGGAAAAGAAAATAAAGTGTATGCGCTTATGGGGACCATATAGCAAATTCACCTGGATCCACCACCTATAAAAAGGGTCTCCCACTTACATTGTCGTGAAAATATCACACATAAAACAGAACAAAAGGTATAAAAATATCACATATAAATAAACAAAAACCCTCTTTTAGCCATAGGATTTACATTTTTAGTATATAGATTTGTTATATTCACGGATCTAGTAGATTATGTGTTAGTTTTTGGATTTGGGGTGTTTTTTTTAAAATGATGGTGAGGGGAGGATACGACGTCATTTGTGTTTTATGAAAATATCGAGTTTAAACATGAAGTTGTTTTTTTGTGAAATGACGTCATTGGGGTTTTATTTATCATAATATTGCTACGTATGTTTACAGAGTATAGCTAGTTTTATATTAGTGTTTGGATATGGTGATGGGATGATAACGATAACCACATCGTTGGGTTTTATAAACTATAAATTTGTTTTTAGAGAAAAACCACATATTTTATATAAATTTGTTTGTTATTGAATTGATCGGGCTTTTTAAAAATATATATATTGGTTTGAGTTATGAGTTTTAAGACGTGGTTGTGTGCCTGCATTAGTTATTCACATTATTAGTGTTCGTTACTGATTAGATTTGTTATATTCACATTTTTACTATTAAAATCCTTTTGATTAAAAGGAGAGGTTATTATTAGTGTTGTGTGGTGATTGTGGTTTTGTTGGAACGCGCGGTTGTTATCGGTGTATTAGGTAGTTTTTATAGCTAGGAATGAATGAGCGTAAGTAAGTTCAACTACCATCGTGGCTCACCAGAATATTAAACACAGCTCTCCGATGGTTATTTTACACACTTTTTATAGTAATATGTTAGCTGTTTGGATCTTAGTTTTTAAAAACGATAGTGAAGAGAATAAAAACAACTTTGACATCTTTTTATAAATAAATAACTACATTGTTTTAACAAAAAAATTGTTTGGTAATCTTGGTTTTGAGTTTTGAGTTTTGAGTTTTGCGTTTTTTGTTGATTTCATTTCTTTTTTATATATCTTAAATAATTATGCTATATTTACTTATAAATGAGCTGAGGTCGATCGATACATACATCTAATAGCCGGTGTGTTATATTTTTTCTAATTTTTGATCATTTATTTGTGTGTCTGCTGATAAATGTGTATATCCCTTATTAATTCAGGTAGTGACTAGATACGGTTAAGAAAAATGCTACATCCACACCAATTTTACAAAACAAAATCTACACCATGATGTGTCATAATAATATATGGTATTCTCTCTCTTGCTTTTGAACTTTTTCTTTTATTTGCATCCACAAAATTGCATACACATCATGGTGTGGATTTTGTTTTGTAAAATTGGTGTGGATGTAACATTCCTCTACGGTTAATAGAATCTAAGAATGTTGCGCCGTTTCACGAATGTTGCTTCAAAATTCAGTTTCATAAGAACCTACAGGTTAGATATTAAATAAGAATGTTTACAATGTATTTTATACATGTTGCTAATTAGTTGAGATTAAATAAAATAATTGCAGTAGCGCAAGCCGTCGGGCGTTCTTTGAAAAATTTGTTGTGCATGATATCAGCGACAATGATTTCAAGGTAACATTTACATGTAAATACATGCATAAAATATAAATGATATTCCAATCTGTGTTACCTTTTTATACTAGTATTATTCTTATATGAATGTATGGTCTTGTTGTAACTTGCAGCCCGTGGTGAAAGGCATGCGTAAGTATTTTCCAAAGGCCGAAGATGAGAAAGATAAAAAGTGGAAGAAGAAGAAAGATGTCGGCAACGAGATGACTAAGGTATAAAACCAATATTCATCTTAACACACATATATTATGCTTATGATTATATAAGTAAAAAATAAGAAGATGTTACGGTGCGAACGAGATATGCGTAAGTAGTATAAAACTAAATCTCATCTTTACATCCGACACATAATAATTATTGCTTTATGATTTATATAAAATCTAGACGAGATGATTATTTGGTGTTGATTTCACAGAGTAACACATTTTTCCTACGCCACTTTCCGACTTTTCTCTGCAAAAATCATCCTTGAGGTTTGTATTCGAGGCACTAACATCCAAATCATAACCCTAGCCGATCACTATTGCACTAATCATCCTTGAGACGGTGAACAACGTTCAGTTGACAAATTCATCCCTGAAGGGATGTTTTTTGCAAAAAACTTCTTTGTTAAATCTTTTAGCAAAAAATATCCCTTATAAGATGATTTTCTGTCGGTCCTACCTCTGACAACACACAACGCTCGCGTGTATGGTATGAATTAATATTGCCAATGGTAGTGTACTACGGCTAGTGATTGTTATGCAACCACTAAACATACAAACCACGCGGGGTAATGATTGTTTTTGTCGTAGGTTTACTCTAGTAGACATTTTTAAGTTTATGATCACAGGATCCTCCTTATCCCAAATCAAGTAATGCCATCAACATAAAAATAATTTGTTTTTCCAGATTTGTTATTGGGCTGTTTTTTTTTTTAGTGCCACTAACTACAAACCACAGGGATGATTTTTGCAGTTTACTCTATAATTTATTATGATCAAGATCCTCTCAAGTTATGGTCAAACATGATTCATCATGTTAGTCTTATTGTGAGAGTTAATGAATAAGTAGACCCATGTTTTTTACTAAAAAAAATGTTTTAAGTACTTATCTTATTTGTGATTGGTGAACATGATCTATCATGTTTGACTATAACTTGAGAAGATCTTGATCCAATTTATTAATACTAACTTCAATTCAATCCTCATTTTTAATAAGAGAAAGAGGATTTGAAAGCTTTGTGTCAGACTGCAAATTATCATAAGGTTGTCACGGTAAGTCATTATTGACCTTTTGTTTTATTATATATATAATCAATTAAAGTATGAAACGGTGTCGTCTCATCCACACACAATTCCACTGTTTAAATTGTGCACTGTAGCTACCGTGTGAGCTGCACTGTCATGATGTTGGGCTCCTACTTTGGCTCAATTTATTTAGGCCTTAACTTTGGGCCGGCCTCTTTTTTTTTTTTTTTTTTTTTTTAAGGAAATTGTTCAAACAAAAATATGGGGAAAAAATGTTATAAAAGTACCGATTTATTCAGATAAAAAAAATACCCACATAAACATTTTCGATACATAATAACTTTAAACATGAGGCCCAACACATAAGCCCATATAAAAAAAACAAACTATTAAACATGAGACCGAAAAAATAAATTCGGGAAAAAAATAAAATAAAATTTTAACGCTCCGCAATAACGCGTGGGCCATAAACTCATACAAGGAAAAAAAACAAACTATCAAACATGATACTGAAAAAATAAATCTGCACTATTAAATATGACACCGGAAAAATAAACCCGCACAAAATACAATAAGCAAAAAAAAAGCCTCGCAGTAATGCGCAATTGTCATTTAAAACACACGTAATCCCATAAAATTATATTAAATAAAAAAATAAACCCCGTATAGCTAAAAAAAGAAACCTTTGAACATGAGACCCAATACACGAGGCCCAACACATAAGCTCATATAAGAAAAAAAAACAAATTATTAAACATGAGACCGAAAAAATAAACTCGCACAAAATAAAAAAAAATAAAAAATAAAATAATGCCCCGCAACAACGCGCGCAAAATTAACGCCCGCAGCAACGCGCGAATAATCTTACTTGTTAAATGTCAAATAATATCTTCTAATCTATACTTTAATTTCGTAGGCAGTAGACCCGACCATGAAGAATGAGAATCATAGCAAAGTTTGTGGCTCGGGGGGGCTCTTGTTACAGGCACCAGAGGTGTTGGATATCACTAACCCACAGGTAAATATAAAAAATACCATTTGCATTTGATTATAAAAAATAAGTGCTTAGTAACGATTTAAACCAAATTATTACACCATTTATGTTTTAAAATACACTAGACGAATACACGCGCATAGCGCCAGAAATTCCTAGCGGTAAATAGTTGTAGTTTCCTATTATGCATGGTACCTTCCTTTTTTTGTTTGTGATTTGAACTAATAGACGTGGACCCTTCCTTTTTTGTTTATGATTTTAATTAATTGGTGTGGAGTTTTTTAAAGTTTCTTAGATAAGCATAAGATTTTTCAATATTCAAGATTCAAGAAAGCATGATTTTTCTTTTATAATGTAGTATAGATATATTATTAACCTGTTGATTATGTAATATGGGCTTGACCCATTAAAATATTCTTAATTTTATTTTTTTGTTGGGCTTATGTATCAAATTGAAATTCAATAAATTAATCTTTTGGTCTTTGGAACTTGGGTTTGGCCTCATTTTTTAATGGCTTAACAATTAAACTTATTTTTCTTTTTCTTTTACAATTCATCTCAGGGGATAAGTCTTATGCATTGATATGCGATTTATATGTGTTGGACGAAGCCAGGCAGCTGGGAATGGCAACAAAAATAGTTGAAGAATTAGTTAAGATCGCATAAAGAAAAGGAGTGGAACTCATATTTGCCGTTGTTGATGCAGTTGTTGGGATTTAACAAACTATTTAACCAATTTAACTATGAGTACGCAGCGGAATGAATCTAATTTTAGCATCAAAATTAACACAAATAAATTAAACAAGTAATTTACTAACATTTTGTTTAATGATAAAAAACAATAAACTCATGCCGGATCTTGATCTTGAAACGAGTGATTAAATTACCACCTCTACGATTGCTCACACAAATACGTCAACCAAGTATGAGTCGATTGCTAGTCTAATCTTCACGTACCAAACACCACGTGTTGAATCGATTCCCAGACGCACCACTGTTGGACCGTAAATGTTATAGAAACAAAGTTAAGAGTACTTTAGTACATATTTATATTATATATTTGTGTAGTTTCTGTATATACCGAAGTTAGATTGGGCTGGGTCCAATGATATCGGTATAAACCGTTTTAGATATGTCGTTTACTTTATGGGAATCGGTATACCTTTTATCAAAGGCACCGATTCATCTAGTATAAATAGGACAAGTTCTGTAAATCAAATAAATCAATAATTCAATCAATACATGTTCAATTAGTATAAATTATGTGTTTATATTAATTCTTTCGGTTTCTATTGAAGCAATCTTGAATATTTACTGTCACAAAACTTTATGTCCCAAACCCTTGTTCCATTCATACCCATTCCAGGAGATGAAGAATTACAATCTGAGAAACAGATTCAGTCGAAGGCCATTATATAACAGTGGTATCAGAGCATCGGGATGGCAATGAAGAAGGAATTACAAGAATCAATTCAAAGACAACTTTGTGGAAGGCGTGAAAAATCTGTCCTTGAACCCTCACACAACACAAAACAGGCGCATCCCAAGAAAAACACGCTTCATATGCTGGAAAAAGGGGCATACAAAGCAGAATTGTCCTACAAAGCAAGTTGCAATCGATCCTGTGGAAGGAAAAATGATGGCCAATGATCAAATCAGAATGGATAAAGACTATCTCCAGTTATACTTCGACACGATTGGACTAAAGGGAGATTTTCTCGTGGAAGGAACGGACAAGGGCGTTTGGAACCAAATCTGGTATGTTAGTAATAAATATACAAAACATGTATCCAAATAGGGAATTATTTGTAAGATTGAAGGGATGTTTTGGGGTAGACTCGAAATCCCACAATGCTTTTTTGACTTTGAGCCTTTGCGATCTTGACTTTGAGCCTTTGTCATTGTCTTTATCGTCTTTGCCGAATCTTGCGATCTTGTGTCTTTGACCAACATGCTCATACTTTTGCATTATCTTGAAAGCTTTAAATCAGAGTTAGCGGAAGTCTTTGTCTTTAAATCTTGAGCTTTCTAGATAGTATGTCTTTGTAGATTGAGCATTTGAATGGGATTGAGGTTGCCGTTACCACCGTTTGACCTGCAGGTTTACGTTAGTGATAAACGAGAAAATTGATTTGAAAATCAATCGATTTTTTATCAAAATTCATCAACCGTCAATTCATTTACTGGACCAAATCGATATCCAGTTGTCACAAGTTTAATTCATATAGAATCTCGCAAGTCACCTACCAAG
>BQNB010052109.1:1883-40643 GCA_026074375.1 Tanacetum coccineum
GAATGTTCTGATTCGGTATCAGATCTGGGTATCGAAGAGTTAACAACATCATCTCTTATGTCAGTAATCTGCCATCCAGTTGAGGTAAGAGCTGGATGTTTTTTGGAAGCAGATGTATCAGACTCCCGTGGTTTCTTTGAACTTTAGTCATCATCTTTCGGAGGAGGTTGAGCTGACCCAGAAGCGGTGAAGCGGCAGATTTGGGTCTTCTTCTCTTTGCTGACCTACCCTGGTTTGATCTAGCTGAAGGGCCTTCATCATCATCATCGTCTTCATCATCATCACTATCATGCTTTCTCTTGTGGTCTTTAACCTTGACTGCAACTTCCTTATCCATGGCATCTTCATCTGCTATTAAAGCTTCCATATTAGCATGGTATAGATGGTAGTTGGCAGGATTTCTGTTTGCATTCTTGTTCTTATTCATGTGTTTGAAGAGAGCACTCTTTAGATCAAATTCTTCAAGAGCCACCTTGTCTGTTGACCTGATGGAGTAAGGTTGAATCTTGTTACTCCTCACCTTGTTCCCGTTTGTTCTGATAATCTCCATTGGACTCTTCAATTCTTGATTCTTGATGGACTCTGGGCTAGGCAGCGCAGAGTATTTCTCGATTAAATCAGCAGCACGGAGAGAGGAAAGGGTGTTGTTTTCGAGAAATCTAAATGAAGCATCATCACGTTTTTGTTCCTAGATATTTATCAACAACGTAGGAACTCAGGATTGATTGAAGCCAAAACATCCGGCAAGTGATCATCATCTATGACTTCAACATCTCTTGCTCCAATCTTGCCACTCTAGCTCGCGGCATACTGAAGGAGATAGAATGGATGATTTCAGGGAGAGATGAAATGATTGTTAGCTTCCCGGTTGATTGGTGGAGGAGTGACCAGTGATGACGGCTTAGTAGATGAGACATCTGTGAAGGGAGCAATCACTAGAAGAGTTGACGTTACTGTCTGATGACTTGGATTAGGTAGGTGGAATCAGACTCCTCTATAACTTTAGATTTCTCTTGATCATCTTCGGTTAGTTTGTCATAAAGAAATTGATCCTCAAAGTTATAAGTGTCATCGAGATTTTTCATGGAAGACATAGAACCAGAATGACTTTATGGATTTTCTTCGATGACACGTTCGTCTGTTATGAGCTTATCCAGTCTGGTCTTCTTGCATGGGCTCAGGGTCTGGTCCAGATACAATTCTTGCATGAGTAGCATGAACTTCTCTTGCAACAGCTTCTTCTTCAGCTTCAGTTAAGCTGATAGATTTACCTAATTCCAAAGCTAAGTCTGGTTTAGGGATGATGTTGTCATGCAGGAGTGATCTCTAAGGCCTTCCGAGGATCAGCACTCAGAGTAAACCATTTTAATCACATTTAATTCACTATTCTCCCCTTCAAAAATTGCATAACACGGGTGATGATTCGAGTGGTTTAGCTAGTTTCTAGTGAGAGAAACACAAGAGAGAGATTCTAGAGAGAGAGAGTGTATGTGTTTCTATGAAATGAAATAATGACTAGCTTGCCTCTTCCAAAGTTGGAAGAGGCTATATATAGTTCTTACAAAATACCGGGTATTAGTACCCGACTTAAAACCGAAAAATATACGATTAACTATTAAACTACGAACTATTATAAACAATAAATAAACGGGGTGACCGAGTCTTTTACTCATATCTAACAGTATCCTTATATGTGCTATCAAAAAATGTATCCTCTAGATATCCCTCAACAATGTCATATCCATACCAGTCTAGCAATTCTTGTGATGCCCCCTCCTTAGGCACCCTTCGTATTGATGACCTATTCTTAGGAACACTTGCTATTGATGGCCCATTGCTAGATACACCTTTGCTGCCATTTGAGCTGTCTGAACTAAGCACAATTATATTTGCAAAAACAAATTTAGAATAGTTACCAAACTAAGAAGACAATGCTACTACTTAATGCTATACTATTTGGGACAACAAAAACATGTTGACATTCTTCCAACAAATTGTTCAAGGCAGATGGAATTATATTGGAAAGACCAGCTTGGTTTCTTTCCACAGACACAGTCATCAAAGTGGTAGGATAAACACATAAAGACATGGCTGCTAATCATGCCTTAGTAGTGCTCAAAACCTTCCCACAATCCTTACCATTCATCCTAAATATGGACAAAAACAAGCAAAATCCTTATCTGCTATGTGTTTAAGCAGATAACCACATACTGGACACAAATAAGCAAAATCCTAAAACTGCTATAGGTTTAATCAGATAAGCACATTGGACACACATATCCAAACACTCCTTAAACAATCAGAATAAGCAGATAAGAAAACGTATAAGCATATAAGTAAAACCAATAAGCATACAAGCAAACGTATAAGCAGATAAGGACATTGCCTCCATCATTCGCCATGTTTAATTTAGGGTTAAATAATTTGGGGGGATCGGGGTTAGTGAATTAGGGGTGGGTGAATGAATTAACGTGGTGAAATTATTGTTATGAATTAGTATTAAAGGGTTAAAAGGGTGAATTTTGTAAACATATAAAAAGTAGGGGCTACATATGACATTAGGAAAAGAAGCATAACGGGAAAACTGTATTAAAATAATGTCACGTTAGATTTTTTGTTAATTAGTGCTACAATAAGAAGATTAGCAAAAGATTTGAATTCTTTAAAAAAATTAAAAGTTGAATGCATACAAAAGGAAAACGTGACAACTTCTATGCTTTTTTAGACCATTTGCCCTTTCATAATTACCGCCGACGAGTATTTATTCTTTTACTAAAATATTATTGGTACAATGGGCTGAGGCTGAGGCTGGGCGCTAAAGCTTTTATTTTTATAAAGATGTTTGATGAATTAGTTTGAGCCGAAGTTTATTAATGTATAATCTCATAAAAATACATCAAATTAAACTCACATATATTTTTAGTTTTTCGTGATAATTCATTATATTTTGAAAGATATTTAATTAATTTGACTAGCTATAAGCACTCATGAGCCTCTTTCTATGAGCTTAGGCTTATGGAGGCTTGTAGCTTATAAAAGCATTCATATGTGTGACAAACGAGGTTATTTTATAAGCCGACTTGTTTTAAAAGCTCAAGTCTCACTAAACCCCCATAAGCCTTGTGTCAAACAAAGCCTCATTCATGTCCCATTAGCACCCTATGCAAAACATAAGCCATGTGCCAAATAGGGCTGATCAAGGTTCGAAAAGCAGACCTGACAGACCAAAATCGGACCGGACTGAAAACAGATTTGGCCCAAAACACAGGACCGCGGACCGGACCGAAATATGTGGAGTCAGATAGAACTCCTTAGATCGTTTAAGACTAGAGAATGATTAGTTCTCATCTAGGATAATGATAACACGGATTGAATATTTGCATAGCGAAATTAATAAGGAACAAAACAATGTTATCACAAGGTTTTCTTTTATTAATCACAGCCCCAAATGATTCTTGAGGCTAAACACTAACTAACTATTAGCTAAATAACTATTAACTAACTAAATACTGTGTACACACACACACACGTTTACTAGACTCTTACTGGGAGAGCTCTATGTTTCTGGATACCCTATACCAGACGCCTAATACCCTTTATATATAGGGTTTACAAGAAAACCTAGAGTACTAAGGAAGCTATCTTTGATATCTTTAACTTTTCAATGCATATCTTCATGGAAATCTTCCAGCTTTTAATTCTTCCATGTGTAGAATACCAAAGTGTCATATTAAGCCCTTGTTGTTTCATTCGTCTTCATTTAAGCATATGTAGTTTTGTAATCATCAAATCAATAAACCCAATATTTTGTTCAAATTTCGTGATCTCGTTCCTTAATTTAGTCACCATTGAAGGAGGAAAATATTTCGAGAGAAATTTCCTCATCCTCTAATTTTACTATCAATTTGAAAATTAAAATACTTTTCATCCTTACTTTCTTCTCTAAGCTTTCATTGATGGATCATATATGATTTTCAAGATCAAACAAGTCCTAAAAAAGTGGTATCATACGCCATTAGAGAATTAGAGTGATTAGATTTGTGATTTGTTACACGTCCGAGAACCACAAAATTCAATTTGGAGGATTTGGTTGAGATTCTTGAGCTTTTGATTTGTATTTTGGCAGCAATTTCGAGTAATTGAGCATTATCGACTATTCTAATGGATTTGACGTGATGGTGTATTGGAGTTTGTGCATTCTCGGAAGTGTTTTTAGCATTCTCGGAAGTGTTTTTGTATTCTCGGAAGGGGTTTTAGCATTCTCGGATCATTTTCGGGAGCTTTTATATCGTTATTAGTTTAATCTCGGTAGAAAAAGTGTTGTAATAGATATATACACATTTTTTAGTTCTATCAAAAATCGTATATTAGGTGGTTATTGATAAACTCAGTTGCCTATCGAGTTTCATTAGTATTCATACATTTTTGGTTTTATCGAAAAGTGTGAATAAGGATTTAGTGATTTAATCTCGGAAATAAGCTTACAAAGTCTTAAAACATCACAAGTTCACGGTTTTATCGTGGATTGGGTTTTTGAAACACAAATTCGGTAATTACTAAACTCGGAAATCAAATTCGGTTCTATCGAATTTGGTGATATAAGTGTTTTGGATTATTAAGACATCATTAATTTCGGTTCTATCGAGATTGTGGTTCTTGTTAATTCATATCATAAGGATTTTTTCAAATTTCGGTTCTATCGAGTTTGATTAAATCAATTTTTTGAAATAAAACAAGTTAATCGATTTTTGGTTAAGAGTATTTCCGAGTTTACTACGTTTTGAGAGTACCGAGTTGATAGTATTCTTTGTCCGAGTTTTAGTTCTGTCCGAGAAGTGTACCGAGTTTTAGGCTACTTGTTATCTAAGAATAGTGTTGTTCGAATTTGACAACTGTTATCGAGTTTGGAAATCTTCTCACAAATATCACTCATTTTCATCTACAAAGATCCAATCTTTGAATCATAAGACATGTCGACATCCAAAACATATCAACAATCTCTCGCTGATGTCGATTCTGAGACTAGGCCTCCCATGGTTGAAAGGGGTAGTTATATACCATGGGCAAGTAGATTTACGCGATATATAAATCGAAAGAGAGAAAACCGAAAGTGGCTTAACAAAGCACTTGATGAAGGTCCTTATCAGTTTCAAATGTTTGTTCCTACTGGTTTGTCATTACCAACACTGCAGACTGTAGAGGATTTACAAGGTGAAGAATTATTGCACTATGATGCTGAAATTAAGCTCATGAATCTGATTCTACTTTCTATTCCAAATAAAATTTACAACTCTGCGGATGCTTGCACTATGGCCAATGAAATGTGGAAAAGAGTTGAACGTCTGATGAGGGGCACTATATAAAACCAAGTTGACAGAGAAACTTGTTTTACGAACGAATTTGATCTGTTTGTTGTTGAACCAGGGGAAGCACTTGTTTCTGTCTACAACCGCTTTGCTCAGTTAATGAATGATTTGGAACAAATTAAAATGATTTTTCCAATTGTCACAGTTAACACAAAGTTCCTGAATAGCTTGCAACCGGAATGGTTGAAATATGTCACCTAAGTTCGTCTTGCTAAACATTTGATAGTGGATTCTTTTGATGATCTCTTTGATTACCTTCAGCAATTTGAGAAATTGGTTAATGCATCACGGGCAAAGAAGTTAGAAAAGTCTCATGATCCTTTGGCTCTAGTAGCACACATGGAATCATTCTTCGAGAAATACATTATCTTATTATGTAAAACACATCTAGTCTGTGGTTGATTATTGACGATGAGTACCGCAGGATGATGTCCAAACCATTCCTCTGAAGATCCCCTAGCCTCTGCCAATGTTGTTTTTGCTCGAGCCATTACTCTAAATTTCTCCAATCCAAACAAATAATGTCTTTGTACTTCATCCAACCAGAAACAAAGCAATCATTCAAGGAGCCAGGGTGAACATTCAAAGCAGGAACTCTCGGTAATATGAATGACAATACTAGACGAGCTTAGGTTCAAAGAGGAAGTTGTTGAGGGATGCTAATGCTCAACAATGGAGACCGAAATTGTTCAAAGGACTCTTCGACTTCGTCTGCAGGAAAATGCTACAACTGTTCAATGGCTAAACTGTAGTGGAAAAAGTGACATTATGTAGGAACTTGTCCAAGCCAGAGTTGGGGATTCAAAATACTTCATGGAACAAATGTTGCTGGCAAAACAGGATGAAGCTGGAGTTATTCTTACTGATGAACAAAATGATTTTCTCTTTGCTGATGCTTCAAGGATGGAAGAAATTGAAGAACTCAGTGCAAACATATGCTTAATGGCCAGGATCCAACCAGTCGATAATACTTCTGATGTTGGGCCAAGCTATGATTCTGCATTTATTAGTGAGGTATAATCTTTATCCATCAAAGATAATCAACAACAAATGTATCTAACTCATACTAAAATTATTAATAGTATAATTGGTGATGATTAAATTAATAACAATATTATATTTGATGAACCAAATGGAAATGTTAATAGTGGCAGTGTTGAAAATGATTACATCATGTTCTAACCGATATACATTATGAGGCAAACTGCTAGAAATGTCAGATTCAGGAAGCTGAGAAACAATAATTATTTGCTCAAAAAGTCCAACAACAAAACACGACTTTGTCTAGTCAACTTGAGTTGTATAATGAAAGGGTTCGGGTTTTGGAAAACATCAAAGGGGATAACAATTATCTCAATGAATTTATTGAGGCTGATAGACAAGCAAAACATTTTAATCAACAAGCTCAATCTAAATTTGTTCGTGATCGAGATATCATTACGAGATCTAGAAAACAACGGGGATAAATTAGATTTAGCTGTCACTGATTACAAGCGGAAAAATGAGGAACTTCAAAAGACTCATTTAATTTAAAAAAGATAAATGAGTGAAAAGATGATCGGTATCATGATACTTTTTCTAGGATCTCGAGGCCAACTTAAAAGAATGATGATCTAATATTGAAACTTGGCAATTCCTTACAAGGAATGTTTATGCTTGGACCAAAGCCATTGTCTGTGTATGACTCACAATTAAAATATGGTTTGGGGTACCCGAATCCTTATACACTCAAGCAAGCAATTTCTCAATGTCCAAAGATATATCTTGCCTCTAGTCTGAGTAAGTCAGAAATTCCTTTGAATGTTAGAGATACTAAGGACACTCTTGATGATGCTTCCAAAAGCCAACAAAAAATGAATGATCCAATTGCTATTGCAAACAAATAGAATTGTTGGACAATTGATTACAAACAAATAAATGCTCTTTATAAAGACTTTGTTCCTCAAAAAGAACTTTCTACTGAGCAAAAATATTTTCCATCTTCTTTTATTCACTTATGACTAAGCTCCAACTGCACTTCTTTTTGTCCTAGACATTCACTGCGGGTGAGTCACCTTTGACATAAACTTGGATAAATGGAAAAGTTGTTTTTCAAAAGTTGGTCTGAGTTAATTCAAAAGAATTGTAAAATAGCCAAGCATTTTTTTTAACACATCTCTAAAGGAAATAACAACTAATGATTTTTGTCAAGATCAAGTCAAACCGATTGTTCACGAGTTGCAGTTCTATTTTGAATTCTTTAGGAAACTAATTTAAAGGGATATAAAAGAAATAAAAGATGTTTTTAATTCTACAAAAACTGAACTTTATGAAATAAAGAAGCAAAATGATTTTTTAAAAGATCAACTTTTTGAGGCATCCCTCAGACATGAAGTAGAAATAAGTGTGTTGTTAAATCATGAATGCGTAGATAATTCCTTACATGCTGAAATTAAAACAAAATAAAAAAAGAATTCATTTGAGATTCACAGGGTTTGCGAGCAAAAATAAAAGAATTTTTGAAAAAACATATTCAAAGATGTCAAAAGGCAAAGTGTGATTTTGAATTAGTGTTACAACATGAAAAGAAATACATAAATGGGCTATCAACTTTGAATAATAAAAACACAAATCATCTTGATTACTCTTGGATTTCAAAGATGGAGAAACTTGAGAATGAGAACGTGTCTTTGGATTTTCAAGTGCAATCTTTGATAAAAGAATGAGACAATGCAAAATTAGAATATCAAAAGCTTTTCGATTCAATAAAAAAGACACGGTCTCAATCTTAAAAATAAATTGATGAATTAATTGATCATGTCTCTTGAGAAAAAACGTTGCATATGGTGCTATTCGTGCTGAGAATCAGAATCTTTTAAGTACCATACTGAGTTAAAAACTAGACTGGAAACTGTTAAAAAAGGTAAGTCTGTAAATACTAAGTTTGACAAGACAAGTGTTTCTCAAAATCTTCTTTGTGTCACACCGATAAACAAACAAGTTTTTCAAAAGAAAACGGTTGTTTCAAAAACTAAAGAAAAACATGTAGTGTCAAAACCAGTCACTTTACAGACTTCACCTGACAAACAAAGAAGGTCAAATTCAAACAAAAATGTCATAGCACCTGGAATGTACAGAGTTGTCACAACACAAGAATCACAAAAATGAGGCTAGAGTGCTTTCTCCTTCTACAATGACTTGAACTGTTGATCTAGGTTAGAAGACAATGACAATAGAGATTCACATGTCATGAACAATGTCTTAGCTAACTTTAAGAATTCAGCAAAGAAAGTAGCAGTTTATGTTAGTAAAAATAAGCAAACAGATAATACATCTGCAAATGTTATCTCAAACAAAGAGAATGTAAATGATGTTAATGTTGCAAACTCTGATAAAGCAAAAACTCTGTTATGTGTTTCTTGTATGCAAAATGTGCTTATTCCATGTCATGATAAATGTCTTGCAAAATATAAATTGAATGTGCATTTGAATGTTCATAGAGCCTTATCCACTAATTCTAAAACACCAAAAATCTTCAGACACTACTTATGTAGTTCTTAAGACTAGGTTTTCTGAGAAGTTGACACAATCTAAGTCTTTAGATACTACTTCTGTAGTCTCCAAACCTAAGATTGATGTAGGAAGTGCCTCAAAAGCTAAACATAAGGTCTCTAGTGCTTCTAAGACAAAGAAACAAAATTTGAGAGATAACTCTTTAAGCATATACATGAAGAACAAAATTCGAACAAGTCGAATTTGGCAAAAGTGGTTTGAATCACAACCAAATGTCGTTTGGTCTCTCGTTAACACAGCTCGGAATGTTCATAATAGTCATTCATCTGAGAAAACCATCAGGGTTTGTTAGAATGGGTAGTCAAATTGCCCACTTGTCCATGTGTTGGTTCTTCTTGTGTTGTAGGTAGTCCAAATCGTTCTGTGGATTGTTAATAGTGGTTGTTCAAAGCATATGACGGGTGATCGATCACTGTTGAGAAATTTTATTGAAAAATTCATGGGCATCGTTCGCTTTGGAAATGATACTTTTGCTGATTCACATGCTATGGCAATTTTATAAGGGGAAATATCACTATTTGTCATGTATATTATGATGAGTGTCTTGGACATATTTATTTAGCGTTCGGCAATTTTGTGATGGTGATTAGAAGTGGCTTTCGTTCAAGACATTTACGTGCGAATCTGGAAGGAGATGATTTGCTCACAGGAGGACGCGAATCTAATTTGTATACTATCTTATTTTTGGACATGGCTGCTTCTTAACTTTTGTATGATGTCTAAGCAATTTTTGACAAAGTCATGGTTATGGCACCGTACGGACTCTCAATCTATTTCGGAAACATATCGATCTTACCAGACTTGACTTGGTTGATGGTCTTTCAAAGTTCAAATATGGAAAGGATCATCTTTGTTCTGCTTGTGAAAGAGGAAAAAGCAAGAAAGCTTCTCATCCACCCAAATTGGTTCCAAGTAATCACTCTAAATTGGAATTACTTCATATGGATTTATGCGGACCAATGAGGGTAGCTTCGATTAATGGAAAGAAGTATATTCTTGTGATAGTGGATGATTATTCTCGATATACATGGGTTTACTTTCTTCACTCGAAAGACAAAACTCCAGAGATCATAAATAAATTCATTGCTCAAGCTCAATTGAATTACAAAGCCAAAGTTTGCAAGATTCGTACTGACAATGGTACTAAATTCAAAAATGCAACTCTTAAAGCTCATTATGAAAAGTTAGGCATCAAGCAACAATTTTCAACTGCTCGTACGCCTCAGCAAAATGGAGTGGTTGAAAGACGTAATCGTACTCTTGTTGAGACTGCTAAAACAATGCTTATCTTTTCTCGCTTACCTGAATTTCTTTGGGTTGAAGAGTGGCTACAACTTGTTTTACTCAAAATCGATCAATCATTCATACACGACATAACAAAACACCTTATGAGCTATTACGCGAAAGAAAGCCGAATGTTGAGTATTTTCATGTGTTTGGCTCATTGTGTTATCCAATAAATGACCGTGATGATCTTGGAAAAATGAAACCAAAAGCGGACATTGGGGTTTTTATTGGTTATTCGGAAACATCAAGAGGGTTTCAAATCTATAACTGATGCACAAAAAAGATTATGGAAACCATTCATGTCAAGTTTGATGAGCTTACAGCTATGGCTTCTGAACATGACTGTTTAGAACCCGTGCTCCAATGATTCAATAATAATACTTCATCAGCAGACACAATGAATACTCCATCCAAAGAAGATTTGGATAATTTGTTCGGTCCAATGTTTGAAGAATATTTTGAGAAGAGGTCTTTTGATACACTCATCAATTCTGCTGCTCAATTGACTCAATTTCATGAAGACTCACCTTCCACATCTTCAATCATTGTTGAAAATCATGAGGCTCCTTCCATTGAAACTACATCTGACGAACAAACTTCTCCAATCTCTTTGATAGACGCTGATGAATTTAATCAAGAAGATTCTGCTAATTTTAGTGGCAATCTGGATTTTGTTCCATATAACACTTCAAGTCGTGAGGAAATTAAATCCTCTACGGCAGATCTAGATCCATCAAATGTGCAGAATTTCCACTAAGTACAACCCTCACCTTCACTTTTGTACAAAAAAGATCATCCTCTTAGATCAAGTTATTGGTGACCCATCCAAACCTGTAATGACTCATCAAAAGCTTCAAACAGACTATGAGGTATGCATGTATGCATTAACTATCAGCACTATCGAACCAAAGAATATTAAAGAAGCTATGGCCGATCACAGTTGGATTGAGTCCATGCAAGATGAGTTGAATCAATTTGAGAGACTACAAGTTTGGGAACTCGTTCCACGACCAGAAGGAAAGAATATTATTGCTCTCAAATGGCTCTGGAAGAATAAGTGTGATGCTGAAAATATTATGGTTCGAAACAAAACTCGTCTTGTGGCAAAAGGATACAGGCAGGAAGAAGGCATTGATTTTGAAGAGTCATTTGCTCCTGTTGCTCGTCTTGAGGCTGTTAGAATGTTTATTGCTTATGCTGCTCATAAGAATATCACCATCTTTCAGATGGACGTTAAAACGGCTTTTCTCAATGGTCCATTGAAAGAGGAGGTTTATGTCAGCCAACCTGAAGGGTTTATTGATCCAGAATTCCCAGATCACGTCTACAGGCTGAAAAAAGCTCTATACGGTCTTAAGCAAGCACCTCGTGCATGGTATGACAAATTGTCTTCTTTCCTAATTCAACATGGGTTCACTAAAGGTATTGTTGACCCAACTTTGTTATACAGACGTCACGGGGAAGACATATTACTTGTTTAAGTATATGTTGACGACATTATTTTTGGATCAACAAATCCAGATTTTTCAAAACATTTTGCAAATCTAATGAAAAATAATTTTGAAATGTCGATGATGGGTGAACTAAAGTTCTTTCTTGGACTTCAAGTTCATCAATCTCCCTGTAGCATATTCATAAGTCAGTCACAATATGCGATTGAGTTGTTAAAGAAACATGGTCTGGATGAGTGTGTCTCAATGAGCACACCTATGGCAACTGAGAGACTAGATGCTGATTTACAAGGCACTCCTACTGATCAAACGACTTATCGTCGTATGATAGGAGGGCTAATGTACCTAACAGCCAGTCGTCCAGACATTGCTTATGCTACTTTTGTATGTGCTCGTTATCAACCACGTCCTACGGTCAAACACCTCAAAGAGGTTAAATGGATCTTTCGGTACCTAAGAACAGTTCCTATAACCATGGAGCCTATGATATCCGAAGTATTCCGGATTTGAACTAACTGCATATTCAGATGCGAACCATGCAGGATGTAAAGACGACTGTAAAAGCACATCAAGAGGATTACAATTTCTAGGTGAAAAGCTCGTGAGCGGGGGGGGGGGGGCGGGGGTGGGGGGGGGGGGGGGGGGGAGTGGGGGGGGGGGGGGGGGTGGGGGTTGGAGTTCAAAGGAAAACAAGATTGTACTGCATGTCTACTTGGCTTGATGGTGAATATGTTTACTTGTCTGCATGTTGTGCTAAGTCATTTGGATGCTACACAACTTCTAGACTATGGAAGAATACAGCCGGATTTCGTTGTATTGTGATTCAAGAGTGACATTATTATCTCAATGCATCTGGTCCAGCATTGAAAGACAAAGCACATAGACGTCCGGTATCATTTTACTAAGGAACATGTTGAGAAGGGTACTGTGAAACTTTACTTTGTCAGAATAGAATACCAACTTACGGATCTATTTACTAAAGCTCTTCCTAAAGAACGCTTTGAGTATTTAGTTCATCGCATTGGTATGAGATGTATGACTCCAACTCAGTTGGAAAGTCTGACAAAGTTATCTTCTTGAAAAGATCATACATCAAAAACATGTAAATAAATTTTCCAAAAACAAAAGAAAAAAATTGAAAAAAAAATACAAAATTACAAAAAGATTTGTCATATTTTTCAAAATTAAAAAAAAAAACATAATTTAAAGATCACATGATCAGATTCATGATTCCAAATTTTTTATATATAAAAAGCTTTCGATTGGACAAATGGGATCATAATCTGAGGGGGAGTAATTGAATTTTTTTTATTCATATACATCATTTCAGAAATAAAATAAAAACAATGATCTCTCAAATGAACTGACTTTGAAAAATGATTTCATTCCAAGGGGGAGTTTTTGATAACATTGGTCAACTTATCATTACTCGAGGGGGAGTTTTTGAAAATTTAAAACAAAATTCGGAAAATAAAAGAGATAACTCGAAAAGGAAAACTACAAGGGCTGAAAGTGTCATTTATCAAAAATTGATATTCGGTTACTATAAAAATGGAGGAAAATTTCTTTTTACTTTTTATTTTACCGAGTCAAATTATCGAGTTTGAGAAGAAAATTCAAGAAAGATTTCCGAAGCTCATTACAGCGATTACAACTTCTTTTCTTTCTCAAACGTAAGTGGATATGAGTTTTGATTCAGATCTAAGATGTTTTGAATTATCGAGTTTAAACTCGGTAAAATTCAGGGATTACCGAATTTGGGGGAGGGATGTTATCAATTTTTTAGAGATTGATTAGTTCAATGGATGTTGTTTTTGGTTTTGGTGGGGTGGTTTGCGTGGAAATATAGCTGAAAAATAGCTTGAATTTCAGCTCCGGTAAGCGTATGAGGAAATAGAAGAAACTCGGAAAAAGTCAGGGAAAGAGATAAAAAATAAAAAAAAGATGGTATTTATTCGAGTTTTTTGTTGTTATCGAGTTTGATTTGTTTACAAATTTTTGAGTCTAAGACATACATAAAGGAATCGAGTTTAATTTATTATTAAGTTAAAAGGATTCATTTTTATCTATATTGTGAAACTCAGTAAATGTTTAAAATAGTCAAACTCGATAGTGTCAATAAAGTCAAAATACCACGTTAATGTCAAAAAGTCAAAATCATTTGTGTATATGGGGTATTTTTTTAATTGGGCTATATGAATTTTATGTGCTCATGTTTCTACATGCTTATGATGATTTAATGCTCACGATGTCCTGTGGAACAACAAGATCAGTCTACTCATGTATTTTGAAAAACTTCAAATTGATTGTTGAAAAAGAAATCAAGTTTTAATGAAGTTCTAAAGCTTTCGAGACTAATATGTCTATTCATAATTTTTTATGTGGTATTGTCAGGTCCCTGGTTTGGTCAGTTTGCTGCTTGGTCTGCTGTTTGTGGTAGTGGTTTGTGGACGTAGTGTACTGGATGAGATGGGTTGTCTGGTGTGGGGGGGGGAGTATGGTTGGGGGGGGGGGGAATGGGCAGTGGTCGCGGGGGGGGGGGGAGTGGGGGGGGGGGGGTAAACTCGTGAGGGGGTGGGGGCTAGAATAATCGGGGAGAATGATGGGTGGATACAGGGGTGAGATCGGGGGTGTATGGATGGGAGGTCCTTTAGGGGGGGGAAATAAAAAAAATTATACGGGGAGTATTTAGGTTGTACTGGTGGTTAGGAAGTGGGTTAATGCAGTTGGGGGGGGAGTTGGGGGGTTATACATTCTAGAAAAAATAAGGGGGTATATAATGGGTTAGTTGTGGGGGGGATCACTCTTGGGCGTGTGGGAGTCAGGGGGGAAGGTAATCCTGGGACGGGGGGCCGTTGTGTTTAAATTTGGGGTTTTTATGCGGGCGCAGTGAATTTAATAGGGCCCAGAGGCTGGTGACTTTTCTCGTGGGTTACGCAGCGAAGCTTGTTTTTTTTACTTTTTTTTGTCAATTTAAATTTTTTTTTCTTTTTAAATGTTTTTACTATGTTCTTTCCACCTCCTTATCCATCAGAGGGTTGGGCTTTGTGCTTGGTAGGGGCGGGGGGTCACCTGCGGGTTGTTAGTGCGGGGCCTTGTAGTGAGAGAGGGTTGGGGGTATCCAGGGCAGGGGATTGAAGTAACAGGGGGGTTCGGGGTTTTTGTTTGTCAAATTACCTGAAGTTAATATCTACTTCATTTTTAAACTTTTTTATGGTCTATATAACCAATCATTCAAATATTACCAGTTCTCCTCACTTGCGGTTTTTTCAGTGGAAGAGGAAACACTTAGTATTTACTCTTTATTTCTTTTCACGGTTAGTTGGGTTTTCTTGTTTTTTTTGTGGGGGGTTGCGGGGTTTTTATTTTAGTCGAGAGGTGGTGGGTTTTATTTTTGGTGTTTGTGAACGTTGTAACTTTTGTGTTCTGTGGTTTCGCTCTGTCTCCCAGGACTTGTTTCAACTCTTCGAGTTTCTGCAGGGTAACCTTTCCTTGTGTCAGATGACTTTAGAGGGTCAGACCAACCTAGGCGGTGCGGGGGTAGGCATTCTTTTAGAAAGAGATGATCAGACGTCATGGCGAAGGCTGAATGGGTATACACTGTATACCATCTTTGTCTCCACTTCACTATCACTTTCCCCTGCCGAGGATATCCCGGCATTACCTTTTCACTTTAATACATCAGACAGAGAGCGAAGTTGCCCGATGAATAAACAAATTAAACAATCCATCTGCTCCCCCTGTTGCGAAAACAAAAAAAAAAATAAAACATAGGACTAATCTATTTTAAAAAGTTAATAGTTCGGGAAAAAAGCAATCAAAATATAAACAAAAGAAAGGAATTTACATGCAAACACACACAAAATGATAAAATCAAAAATGGAAAATTATCGATATATTAGGATCTTCTATTATGATCTATATATATTTATTTAACAGCGCTTATCGGCATGTGCTAAAAAAAAAAAGCAAAAAGTAAGACGCAAAGAAGACAGACAAGACCACAAACAAAAAAAGACAAAGAAGGACACAAGCAAAGAGCCGAGGGACCTAACGTGCTTGAACACCCCATGCATGAGAAGAAATCGAAAGAAGCAAAGAAAATCAAACTGATCAAAAATATGTTCGGGAACAAAGGAGAAACAAGAAGAATTGCCAAGAACATATTTAAAATAGACAGAGTGGGTAACATATAGGAATAAGGATATTGCGACACACCATTACTTTGTCAAAAGATATTCCGGTGGTTTCACCTATACATCGTCTTGTCATTCATACAGTCACGTAATCTTCTATGGGCACATACAACAAATGCCAGCGGCATGTTCATACCAGACGAACTGTTGTCCTCCAAAAAAATATATGATCTTATGGATTGCTAAACAAAGGCAAGATTGAAATATTTGAACACGTTGCAATGGCCACCTGAAAGCATACATTCTTAACGAAGATCTCCATCAAGGAATTCTCCAATAAGTTTATGCTGTTTGCTCCCATTTGCCACCACAAGCCGCATTCTGCCAGGCGTCTTCAGCGCGCAGAGAGCCTGGCCTTCCTTCCATCAGTACCATGGTTCTATATGGCACAATTTTGGTATATACTTTGATATGAAGACGGATCAAGTATATATAGACTCACATTTATGATTGACAAGGAAACGAGCTTTCTTCTTCCCCAATGGGGATAAGATGACTTCAGGAACAAATTTTCATCTACACAAGCATACTGATCCAACAATCATGATAGTTTCGTGCCACCACCATCATTTTTAGACATGGTTCCATTCTACAAAATAAAATTGGGGATTTACAATGGAGCTGGAATAAGACTCATCAAGCTTTAAGACAACTGGTCTTCTGCAAGCCATGGCAAACTTTTATGCCAAGTATTTTCCCTAATGCTTGACAACACGTGTAACTAGATGGGATCAACCACCGTTGTAGATAATGCAAATGATGTATTTCTTTATCAATAACATTCATGTTGATTATGCGGATGCATACAATGGCCAAGGGAGAAGGACTCATTAATCTCTTCATCATCCAAACATCTTCGATTCCTTATCCAAGATTTACTAAGATCATCATTTAGTCATTTTCATGACTAACTTTTCCTAAGATTTCAAGCGCACACTGTTCAGAGAAAGGTTTATCACAATCTAAAAAGATGATGATATAATGAAAAATATCTTTTAATTCAAGAAGACACAAAGACAAAGTGGAATGAGGATTCCATATTGGAATGATTCTTAGAAGAAATTGAGCACACAGAGATTAAGAATATATGCGGGAAGTGTTGGGTAGATGTTCCTTTGACTCAGTCACAACCAACTTAGGCTAACCCAAGGATACGCATAGGACACCTAGAGCCCCGCTAGGCCTCACCTAACCCTAACATGGACTGCAGAGGATAGTGGCTCGGTGAGTGCCTTTGTTTAAGAGGACTTAGTAGTGAGTAGTTTTCACCCTGCTTCTCTTTGTACATTTTCGAGTGTCCAAGTGCTCCAAAATGATTCAACTGTTGATATTCATTTTTTATATTCCTCAAAAAGGAGAGATCTTATACAGTCTTACTCACCACTCCGGTAGGTGCACCTGTTGTTTAATTTATAAAGTAGATGAGATGATTTTACAAAGGACACATACAAGTAAAGTCTTGCTCTTGAGCACAAAACCAAAATAGTCTAAGAATAAGAAAGAAGAAGATAGAAGAAAAGAAGAGAAGAAAACAAGAAGAGAGCAGCCCAAAAGAAGCTTAGGAGCGAACGAGGCCGGAAAAAATGTGAAATGGTATGAAATGAAAACTGGGTTTCGTCTGAACAAGCATTCTTGGCATCCGTCGGAATGGAAATTAAAAGATGGTAGAATAGAAGGACCAAATGAATGTTATTGATGATAGTTCAATCCCATAGGATGATGATCAAAATATTCTCCGGACACTAGGTTAGAGCCCTATGAGATGATAAGGAAAGTCTAGAGGTGGAGATTACTAATAATGAAGAGGTGGAAATTACTAATGTTGTAATACCTGTGAATGTTAATGAAGAAGAGGAATAAAATAATCGTGATGAGGTGTGAATTAAATTAAAGCGAAGGGAGAAATGGAAGATTGTAGAGGAGTATAGGAATACACCATTCCCCACACCAATTTTAGATTCTCTAGAATTCATACTGATCTTGTATCTTCGAATACTGAGAAACTTTAGGAATTAACGGTAACTAATACTACACTTACACCATCATTAAGTTTACTCAACACCAAGTTATCTGCCATAAACTGGCTTCTATCATTTTTCTAACGTCAACCTGTTCATTTCAAACGCTCACTAATGAGTTCTTCTTTTAGGAGTTACATGGACGTTTATGATATTTGTTTTGAAGCATCTATGAGCAATGTAGTTCTGGTCAAGTAAGTCTATTTGATACTCTTGCTGATATCTCTAGAAGTAATGGTTGATGAGATCACTAATACCTACATGGTAGAATATGCATAACAATGGAGCAAGTCAAGAAAGAGGTTTCTGAGCAGGTTAAAGTTTAAGTTCCAATGTATGTTGTAAAAGGGCTGCTTTTGGAAAGGCAACGAAATATAAAGAACCGGCAGAAAGATAAAGATTAAGATGGATTGCTAAAAGCTCTTTACATGGAGCATGGGAATTACAGGCTGAAAATTTTCTCATTGATTCGAGAAGACAATTGATATTTAACATTCCTTCTTTGCGTTGGTTGCTGTCTGTTAAGTAGTTATATGACTGGAATCATTCTTCATGTTCATCCAGCTCAACCACGAACTTCATCCTGTTCTAGAATCAAACAATATCAAACTATATATCAATGAAAGCCCGAATCCTTAGTTGCAGCAACAAGCAAATAGCAATATGGCTGCACTTCAGATTGAAGTTTGAGGACATTTCAGGTACTCTCAGACTACTTGTTAGACTTCTGCCGTTCGCCTACTGAGATTAGGACGATCCTCATGTGATGTTATCCTGAGGGGGAGAATAGTGCAAGTCAGCACGAAGACATCTGAGTAATGAAGCACATGTGACTGGAGTGTCATTTGGACAATGTCACATTGAAAAAGTACAAGGTCAATCGTCTCTTCAAAGGAATCATGAGCAATCAGATGATATGATTGTGGACTGGGTCTTATGCTTCACGATCATGATTGAAAATAATACGAAGCAGTTGGTATGTGCTTAATTACTCACATACCATGTTCCATTAAAAAAGGTCTTAAATAACTAAACTCGTAGCCAAATACCATCGTATTTGTATGTTTTGCATTTGTATTGTGCAGGAAACGGATATTCAAGAACAGGACAAAAACAAAGCCACAAAATAAACAACGCCGAGCACGGAATGGAAAAGACAAAGTCAAAAGTCAACTAAGTGAACAGAAAATTACAACTTGTGGGACTAAAATTGCCAACCTCAAGTTGATTACTCTAGAATAACAAGGACAAGGGCCTTGAAATTACAAATCGGGTGGAGTATAACTTGAGGGGCCAAAGCTGCCAACTTACCCAAAACCATTTTCCCGCCCAACAAAACCCAGGTACAACTAAGGGATGTCTTCCCATACTTTTACCCTGCAAACCACTCAACACCCTGGATAAATCATTTCAACCACTCCACTATTCCCTCCCCCCATACTTATAATTGCCATGTTGGCAATCCCTCACCATTTCCAAGTAATTTCGATGGCTGTGATTGACACAAGAGAAGCACAAAAGAAATTGAAGGCGGATTTGTTTTAGAATCTCCTCACACAACAAGCACACTTTGGGGGTTTTGTCTTACAAAGTGACTCACAGAAGAAAGGAGAGAGAAAAGGACAAGAAACCAAGACCTCTAATTCGTTTTAGTATAATAGGGCCCCATTGTAACCAAACAAAAGAAAAAAGATCATTTTTTATATTTAGCTTCTTAGTTATAAATTTCAGCTTATTTTTTTGCATTTTTTAACATTTCCAGTCTTGTAACTTACATTTCCGTCTTCTTAATGCAAATTTGGAGTTTTTAAGTCAATTCTTGAATCTTTGTATTTCCTTTGTTAAAAGCATTACTTAATATGTTTTAAGTCTTATAAAATCATATAATATACTAATGAACGTTAAGTAACAGTCACAGAAAATTCTTCACTCAAATATACCACTGCTTAATGGATGATAAGCTAGTTCTGGATGGGCTTATGCGGACTTATCACTAGCTTGTTTTATACACAGCTAGAGCTTCGTAGATTCTTGGTTTAGCCCTGTTTTGAGCAAGGGTGTTATAAGTTTCTCTTTTTTCTTATTTTTCTTATTACTGCAAGAAAAAAAAAAAAATTCTGAAACCTATAGTGCCTTAGTTGTTACCCTATATTTGCTTATTATATGCTTTATCATGGATGTTTAGTTTCCACAATCCTTCTTAAGTTGTTAGTTTAAAATAGTGACTCTATCGCACACTTTCTTAGTTAGTTCTCGGTTAGTATGTCTTAGTTAACCACTGTCTAGATTGATTTCAGCTTATTTAAGTGCTTATTCTTGATTGAAGTCTGCTTATATGTTATACTTATTTTGTTATTGGATAATCTGTTTTTAAAAATTTGGACCAATCAGCTTGAAATAAAAGAAAAATGATTTTTAAGAGATGTTTGGAACAAGCAGTACTAACTCCAAGTTAGTACTGCTGGTTCATTTTTTTTGTGATTTTAAAAGCTAGCAGTACTAACTTAAAGCTAGCGGTACTAACTCCAAGTAGTTTATGTACTGGTATAGTTTGTAATGTTAGTACTGTTGGGTCAGTTTCTGCTTATGAGCTTATTATTTATGCTTATTTAAGATTTCCTTAGCTTTTTAGAGTAGATTAAGCCCATTTTCGTTTACTGTCTTTAGTAGAGCTTATTGAAGCTTTTTCGCCTTTTCAAAATCGTTTTAAGAGTTTTATTAGTTTTTATTTTTTTCTTATTTGCCAGTTCTAGTCTTGTTTTATCTTCTAGTATGCTGTAATTCTTATGTCTGAGTCGCTTATTAGGTGGGTAGTTAAATATCTGTTTTAGCCTGTTTGGATTATTTCTTGTTTCATTGTTTGTTTATTAGAGCTAGCAGAGTTTACTAACTTAAAGTCTGCCTTGTGGCGGTTACTCAATTCAAGCTTAGCAGTAACTAACTCCAATTAGTACTGATAGTTAATACAGTTGGTACTTGTTGTTAGTAATGCTAAGTTTTTCATGCTTATTTAGCTTGTTTTTACTCCCACCTTTTGATTTTTTTTTTTTTTTTAAATTGCTTTTTGAACTTGCTTATTAGTGTTTAGTTTAGCTTCTATTTGGTTTGTTCTTAAGCTTATTTGAGCTTATTTGTGTACATTAGTGTAAAAGTTTTAATGTTTTTACCATTTCATATGCTTTTATGCTTGTCCAGCTTAATCTTCTTTGATGTATTTTTATGTTTGCATTTGCTTATTACTGTTTGTGGCCCACAATCATCCTTTCATTGTAATATTTCAAACATCTAATTATCCAATTGTCATTTCGATTTTTCCATTTCTAGCCCGAGTCTCGGGACAAATACGACCCGGGAATCATAATTCCGTGCTACATATATATTTGTATTTTGTAAAAACTTTTGACCAATTCCTTGTGTAAAGGTAAGTGGTTGACGTGTTTTTCTTAATATATTATATATACTATTTATTATTGACGAATTCAATTTTTGGCAGCCGCTTGCGGGCGAGGCTTGTCAAAACGATTATTCGTACGTTTGACATATTTTGTTTGAATTTGTGAAATATTTTTCTTCTATAAAAATCTAAAAAGTACAAAATATATTTCATTTTCTTTCATTTGTAATTAATTATCATATAAAAAAAACCAAAATATAAAAACATTTTCCATAAAAAGAAATAATATTCACAAATTGGTTTAAAAATACTAAATCTATAATATTCTCAATTGGAACCGGTATTATCATATAACTTCCGGTGAAACTTGTTGGTATCCCACTCGAACAAAAGATTTTAAAAACTTGCCATTTGGTTCTATTCAATGTACGGACCTTACTTGAAAAAGGTTAACAACAAGCTAAAACAGTGGGTATAAGGTGGGTTTTGTCTTCAAGGAACTACAACCCGAAAGGAGAAATAAGCTATCGCGCTGTTCCTACTCCTCCCGCTCTCACAATGTGCGTTTATCTTTTTTGAGAAGCTACCGTGAAGTAGTAGATTATTGGTTTGACGTTGTCTTCAATATCACATTGTCCGTTAAAATCAATTGTGAATAAATCATTGAAAAACCAAAAAAAATTAGTGTAAATTTTCTTTTTAAATTTCTATTTTTGTGCATGCGCACCGTTCTCAAGTCCTAGTAAACGTCGCATACAACAAGTCCGAACAAACTTCTGTGATTCACCCAATCTGAGAACCAAAATAACAATCCTCCCATAGTTACGATGGAATGATAATCGGTACTATGCGCAATTGCCCCGAAAGCACCCACCGAAGGGTCACCCAGAGGATGCGTTAGTTTGTTCCCGAAATTACTGCAAAAAACTTTGAGATCAAGCATGGTCTACTTATTCTTGTTCAAAACAAGCAATTTTTTTGGACAGATACAGAAGTCCCACATGCTCAAATCGTATTTCAACAAGATCACTTCTTACGATGAAGTTCCCGAACGTCCCGAATGAGTACGTCGGTTAGCTTATGCTTTTCCATTTTCCCTCGAGGGAGGAGCAGCCCGGATTTGAGCTTGGAAAAGAGGACCCTCAATAGATTCTTACATGGATGATCTTGTTTCGAAATTCATTAACAAATTCTTCCCTCCCTCTAAAACAACAAATCTTCAATATGAAATCACGAGATTTCACAAAAATTTCGATGAAACATTTTTACAAAGGCATGGGGACCGATTCAAATGATCTTCTTAGGAGGATGCCTTTGCATCATGGGTTTTCAGAATTGGGCATCAACTCGATACATTCTATATGCCCCTACTCCTAAATTCTCAAATGTAAAGATTCATTGAATCCGCTGCGGGTGGTAACTTTCTGGATAAATGCTCGAGAATGCCTAAAAAATATCCGAGAGCAAGCTCCGAAGTGCGTCTAATCACGAAGCAAGGCTATTGTTGGAAAAGTGAGTACGAGCTCTTCTACCCCATCACTTTCATATCCGGAGTTGCTGAGCTGAAAGATATGGTTAGAGCATTGATTCTCGATAAGAAAAACCAAACTCCAGCTCCCGCTCCTGTAAAAGCAGTCGAGCAAAGTTGTGTAACTTGCGGGGGTGGTCATTCTTACCAAAATTGTCCAGCCACCGATGGCAACATTTATCGTGGACCAATATCCAAGAATCGGGGTCTGTCACAAGCCGCCACAGTTATCTTCAAACCAAGGGAAAAAAGTAATGCCACAGTTACCGACCTCAGATGGTTGCAAACCAATTCGACTCCCAGGTTTCTCAACTATGCAAAACCATCAAAACAACCAAAATCGGGGGATCAATTCTCACCCAAAAGCGGCGAGGAACAATTTTAACCAAAACATAGGGGTATACATTTCAATCAAGGACCAAGTTTACCAACCCCAGATTAATCCAACCCCGAATTTTCATGCTTCGGCTTACCAAGCTCTATTCCTCAGCACCGGTGTGTTCTAAGCCCCGATTTTGATAAACTCGTCAAAAGCTCAATGACGCGGTTATGCAAAATATGCAAAATCAAATGGCAAATATAACGGACCTGATCACTAAATTCATGAATAGTAATACCGCTTCTACTTCGGGTTTGGGTTCATCTTCCCAAGCAACACATCGCCTAACCCCGAATGGTGATGTGAAAAGCATCATCACTACCGAATAGCGGTGTTTCCTATAATGGACCTCAAATTTCTTCTCCTCCTAAAGAGAAGAAATGACAATGAAAACCAAGGTGACGAACAATGAAAGGAGTAAAGGATACGTAGCAACACCCATGGCACGAAAAAAATTCCAACCTCCAGTGGTCCAATACTGTTGGACCAATTGGTGAGCCACGTTGTTTCTTCAATGACTCTCCACTCTTTAACACCAACCGTGCCATATCCTTCAAGGGCCCAACAACAGAAAGGCTCCCTGTGTGAAAAAGACAATCTTCTAGGTAGCATCAACAACATTTCATGGAGATTTTTTGGGATCTCCATTTCGAGCTATGTTTAGCGGCCTTAACGCTCTCCTCACACATGCCCAAATTTGGCCACCCAAAATGTTTAGAATAAGCTCCCAATGATAAGGATAAGATGATTGAGTTGGACAAAGACACTCGCGGTGTAAACGAGAATTGCTCGGCGGTTATCCTTAAAAAAGTTTCCCAGAGAAACTTGGAGACCCCCGGCAGTAAGATTTCTTTCTCTACACATACCTCCTCAACCACCACTATGTGTTGTTTTTGTGATTTTCCGAAGATTGAATGAATGCTAGCCTTGGCGATCTCAGTTGCAAAGCATTCAACCTAATGCCTCTCTCCATTTGGAAAAGAAACTAAGTCTCTCGAGCATGGACAAACCCGAATGATACCTGAAACTTGTACCGATGCAACCCGAATACGATTTCTACTCCAAACCAGCATCGCCGAGGATGGTTTTCGTGATTTGAAATTTGGAACGCTTCTTCTTCCTTCGAATTTTGTTGGTCGTTGTTTAACATTGCCGATCTGGGGTTCCCTAATCTTAGGAAGAACCTTTCTTGAGGGACGGCAGTGCCTTGATGACAGTTCACGTCGTGAACAAATGACCCCTTAGATATGATGACCTAATCCCGTGACCTTCAAGTTGGTAATACTAAGCTTTCTCCTACTATTATCATTGATTAACACGGTTAACCGAGTTGATGTTAGTGACTATTGCTTGTCTGAAGAATATGTTCAAGAAACAGTACTTGAAATTTCTGTGCAAGTGGGCAATCCACTTCTACTTAGGAATCTTCTTTTTTTTTAGGATCCTTATGATTCGATTCTCGCTCTCCATCTTTTACTCCATTCGGAGGATAGTGATTTTATCAATGAAGAAGATCGACGAATATTTCTTTGAACATGATGATTCAATCTACCACCAGGTGTTGACGGCTTATACGATTACTGAGGGATAGATACTGTTTACCCTTGAGGAATTGTTTAGTTGATCAATAGTGACACAAATCTCTCCCCTCCGTCACCAGTTGTGAAATAAATGTGCCTGAAGACCAGGATTTCAATTCTTCATGTGAAAGAACTCCCGACTAGAACTCAAAGACTCTTGCATCCCATCTTGTAGTATGCGTTTTTGGAGGTTGATGACAAATTACCCTGTCATAATCGCTTAAAACTTGAAAGCAGAGGATATAAAACCGCCTGGATCAATGGTTCTTAAGTCACACAAACATGCCATAGATTGGAGTTTCTGATATTAAGGGAATAATAGATCCAAAATTTTTGCACCCATAAGATTTTGATGGAGGAAAATGCCAAACCGTAGTTCAACATCAGAGAAGAGTTAACCCCAAAATCCATGAGGTTATTAAGCCAGAAGTATCAAACTTCTTGATTGCTCTAGCGTTATATACCCTATCTTGACAGTCCCTGGTTAAGCCCGGTTCATTGTGTCCCTAAGAAGGGAGGCATAACCATGGTAAAAATGAAGAAAATGGTTATTAATACCCACTAGGTTGGTTACGGGATGGCGAGTTTGCATCGATTACCGAAAACTAAATGATGCAACTCGTAAAGACCATTTCCCTTTACCATTCATGGATCAGATGCTTGAAAGATTAGCCGGAAATGAGTACTATTGCTTTTTGGACGGATTCTCCAGCTACTTTCAGATCCCAATTGACCACTTGATCAAGTGAAGTCTCCATTCACTCTGCCCTTATGGGACATTTGCCTATCGGACGCATGCCTTTTGGGGTTTATGCAATACACCCGGGCTTGTTCAAAGGTGTATGGTTGCAATCTTTCACCAATTGATTAGGAAACATCCCATGGAAGTCTTAATTGGGATGATTCTCAGTTTTCGGTGATCTCTTTTCCTCTTTGCCTTTCCCATTTTTGACAAAAAGATCTCCAAAGGTGTGAAGACACCAATACTCGTGCTAAAATGCGGAAAAATGCCCACTTTATGGTTCAATGGAAGGATCAGTCCTTGGCCATAAGATTTCTAAATCCGGGATCGAGGTTTGATAAATCAAAGTTGATTGTCATTGACAAAATTGCCTCATCCACTACCGTGAAGGGTATTGCAGTTTTCTCGGTCACGCGGATTTTCTTACCGCGATTTATTTAGGGATTTTTCCAAAAATCGACCGGCCTTATGACCACCTCCTTGAAAAAGTAACTTCCGTTTATCTTTCTTGAAGGGAATGCATTGAGCATTTGAAACCCTTAAGACTGAAGTTAAACACAGGCTCAATTCTTTAGTTGCTCCCGATTGGGACTTGCCCTTTGGAAAAAGCATGTGTGATTGCAAGTGATTTTGCTGATGGGGCAGTCTAGGGTAACGTATGAACAAGCACTTCAACCGATTACACTATGCAAGCAATACTATGGACCGTTACGATCAAGCACATTACACTACAACAGAAAAAGAATTACTTGCCGTAGTGTATGCTTTCGAGAAATTCCGGCCATATCTTGTCTTGTCCAAAAGCATAGTGTATACGGATCACTCAGCTCTCAAGTACTTGCTTGCTAAGCAGGATGCTAAGCCAAGATTGCTCTGGTGGATTTTGCTGCTCCAAGAATTTGATGTCGTTATCCGTGATAAAAAGGAGCAGAAAATCTCGCCGCAGACCACCTTTCTAGACTTTTGAAAATCCCCATTAAAGTGAACTCGAGGGAAAAGAAATTACGAAACATTCCTCTCGAGACACTTGGGATGGTTTACCTTTGTCGGTGATGATACATGCCATGGTTTGCCGATGTTTGCAAACTACCATGCGGTGGCGAATTTAGTGATTAAATGGGATGTCCGTTCTTCTCAGCAGAGAGAAGTTTTTCAAAAGGACGCGTCAAACACTAATTTTGGGGACTACCCCTTTCTATTTAAGATCTGTGCTGACCAAGTAATTAGGCGTGTGTTTCGGAGCAGCGAAGCTTTTGACATTCTTAAAGCTTTCCATAATGACACACCGGTGGACACTACGGTGCCAATCTACACGCTTTAACTAAAGATCTTTGATTCAGGATTTTATTGGCCCACGATCTACAAGGATGCCCAGGACTTTGTCACCCGATGTGACATTTGTCATGTCAAGGCAAAATTTCGCAACGTGATGAGATGCCTCAAAACTCTATCCAAGTTTGTGAAATCTTTGACATGTAGGGCATTGATTTTATGGGGCCGTTCCGTCTTCAAGAGGGAACAATTATATACTTCCGTTGGCCATTGATTGTTTTCAAAATTGGGTTGAAGAAAAGCGTTCCCCACAATGACGCACGACCCGAGTTGTTTGCAAATTTTCCTTAAATCTCTCTTCGTAGAATTTGGTGCCATCGTTGTAACATAAGTGATCGCGGCAAACCCATTTTTGCAAATGACCAATTTGCAAAGGTCATGCTTAATACGGAGTCACTCATCGTCTCTCCACGCGTATCATCCCATAACAAGCGGACAAGTTGAGTTATCCAATCATGGTTTGAAACGAATTCTTGAAAAAGACTGTGCGGCGAAAATCATGCCTCTGGTTGGATAAATTAGATGAACCCACTTTGGGCTTTCCGCCACAGCTTACAAAACACCAATCGGGTGTACTCTCATACAAGTTTAGTGTACTGGAAGGATGTCATCTTTCCGTTTGAGCTCGAGCACAGCTTCTGGGCCTTAAAGGCATACAAACTTTGTATCAAACAGCGGGTGATACAGGAAAAGTTCAACTCAATGAACCTTAATGGAACTTCATGATCTATGCCTATGAAAGACTCTTTGATATTTAAAAAGAAAACAAAGAGAATCTATGACTCCAAGATCAAAAACCACATTTTCAACGTTAGTGATCGAGTCCTCCTCTTTAACTCTCGATTGAAGATTTTCTCAGGGCAAGCTTTAAGACCCGCTGGAGTGGACCATTCACTGTAACCCAAGTTTTTCACATATGGCACTATCGAGTTATTCCCAAACTCCAGGCCCAAATTTCAAGTGTATGTGGTCTCGTTTATAGCATACTTTGGAAGGGGACGTTACCACCAATTGGTCAGTCCCAGATCTCCACAGCATTCCCCCATGGACAATAAATTCGGGGAAGGTCATGCATAGCGACCTTAAACAAGACGCTTCGTGCGGTAGGCACCCAATGCTTATCGTTAGTATTGTGTAGGAATATGGATTAAGTATTTCTTGTTGTGTGGAGGGCTCGCCTACTTCCATTTACCCGTGTTTCGTGTTTATTTTGTGATGTTAATTGTCCAGGGGGTCTTGTCCGGAATTGTGAGATTCTCGTGCTCTCAGCTTTGTCTTTCATTCACAGAGTTTCACATCCTCAGCATTCATATTTGGGATCCAATATCCTATCTAATCGAACTAACATTTTATCTTTTGGAAACACTTAATAACGGCCTTTGATTCTCGTAGGTGCCCCTTTCAAAAACAACGAGGTTGATGTTTAGTTCTAGTATGGTGGATCTTCGATTTGATTTTGCCTGAAGCCGTTTGTTGTCATGTAATCCCGTTTTTACCACAATTTTTTTTGCAAAAATACAAAAAAAAATGAAAAATTTAAAAATTTTAAAAAATAAAATAAGTGTTTTGTCACATTTCGAACTTTCCTAATGGGTAGAAATGAAAATTAAATTTTGACTCGATCGGGCGTGTGAGCCCTAGCTGTTCCTCGATTATAGGGCTAAGCTTTCAGGAATTCTATTGCCTTCGAATTTTAATAAGGTGAAGAACAAGATGTGATGAGTTAATATAAGTTTATGTGCTGAGGCAAAGGACTTTCTCTAAAACTTATATGAGTAAACTTGTGGGCTTTTTCTCCCATTAGCTTCTAAAATACCACCTAATCATCTACGTTTGGCTCATTTCAATTCAACTAAGGTCAATCGATGTTATTTAGAAAATGCTTCAAATTTGTACTATGATTCTTTAAAAGCGAGTTTTTTCTGTTCTTTGAGTAATTTGAAAGTTAAAATGCCAAAGAAGCATATGAATGGAAATATGAATGAAAAAAATGCCTAAATGAATAATGAAATTATGCCAATGAGAATACATTTGAGTATATGGAGCAGTAAAGGATATGTCATGATATCCCACGCCGCTACCACGAGACGATGATTAGGGGTTCAAACTAACATCTTTTACTTCTAGGGATTTGTGTGTTGTGATATCTCACCAGGAAGCGAGGTCTAGGTGAGGGTTCAAACTAAGACACCTATCCTTAGCCATATTAGGAAGAAGGTGTTGATGTGATTTCCCACTACGCTAGCAACGGGGTGGGTTTTCAAACTAAGAACACCGGTCGTTGGTTGTGATATCCTACTAGGGAGCGAGGCCTAGGTAGGTGTTCAAACTAAGCAACGCATTCCTAGCTTTAAGAACTTATGATTATGATGATGAAGATGTTGCAAAAAGTTCTACAGTTAAAATTTCGTTCTTTAAAATCAAGTTACATTTAGAAATCAAGTCACAAGGTCCTAATAAGTTGTTGCTTTGAGTCATGATTCATCTTGAATTACGACTATGGAAATAAGTTGATCTATGGTTGAGTTGAAATGAGTACACACATTTAAATCATATATCCATGTTGGGAGTTAAAAGTTCACAAGTCATAAGTATGAGTGCTTAACATTTAGAGACTTATATTGACAAATGATCTTGTTAATTGTGGTTTGGATTCTAGTGAAAATCGGGACATGAATTTATCCGTCAGGACATCCGTGATTATTCTATGGGCGCTTCTCATTCTATGATCCCAGTGTTGATAAAATAAAGGAAGTCAAACATGTTAGTTAAGAAAAGAAAGAGGAAAATCCAAAAATATTAGAATTAGTTAGTGTACAATTAAAAATTGGTGAAAACGGGACTTGTCAAAGCTATTGATTCTTTTGTTCCCCTTGACGAACACTTAGCTACTTTTCGAGGTTATTAGTCGAGGGGGATCGAGATTCTTAGTTTTCTTGAGTGTTTACTTCATAACATTGCGTGAGGACACGGAACAATACTTAGGTATGGGGATTTTTGGTATGTGCTAATATTACACATTACCATTTCCATTTAAAACGGACTGTAATAACTAAACACGTACCAAAAATACATCGTATTTATATTTTTGCATTTGTATTGTGCAGAAACGGATATTCAAGAACAGGACAAAGAAAGCCAAAAACAAACAAAGCCGAGCACGGAATGGAAAAGACAAAGTCAAAGTCAACCAAGTGAAGAAAATACAACTTGAGGGACTAAAATTGCCAAACCTCAAGTTGTATTACTAGAATAACAAGACAAGGGCTGAAATTACAAATCGGGTGGAGTATAACTTGAGGGGCCAAAGCTGCCAACTTACCCAAAACCATTTTCAGCCACATAAACCAGTAACAAATAAGGGGAGGTCTCCCATACTTTTTACCCTGCAAAACCATCTCAACCACCCGGATAAATCAGTTTCAACCACTCCATTTTTCCCCCCCCACCCCTCCCCCCCTATACTTATAATTGCCATGTTGGGCAATCCCGCACCATTTCCAAGTATATTTCGATGCTGTGATTGACTCAAAAGAAGTACAAAAAGAAATGAAGGTTGGGGATTGTTTTAGAATCTCCTCAACACAAGCACACTGAATTTTTGTCTCTACCCCCCCCCCCAAGAAACAAGAAGAAAGAAGCGAAGAGAAGAAAATGCAGGAAACAAGACCTTAATACGTTTTAGTATAAATAGGGTCATTGTAACCCAAGAAAAAGGATTGTTTTTTATATATAGCTCTTAGTTACATTTCAGCTTATTTTTATGCAATTTTAATTTTCCAAGTCTTGTAACTTTAATTTTTGTCTTAATGCAAATTTGGAGTTTTTAAGTCAATTCTTGAATCTTTGTATTTCCTTTGTTAAAAGCATTACTTAATTTGTTTTAAGTCTTATAAAATCATATGAGTCATTTGTTTTAACTCAAATACTAAGAAGTTAAGTAAAGTCACAGAAAATTCTTCACTCAAATATACCACAGCTTATGGATGATAAGCCAGTTCTGGATGGGCTTATGGACTCTCACTAGCTTGTTTTATACAGCTAGGCTTGTAGATTTTCTTGGTTTAGCCCTGTTCTTGAAGCAAGGGTGTTGTAAGGTTTCTCTTTTCTTATTTTTCTTATTTACTGCAGAACTGCTTATAGTGCTTAGTTGTTACCTATATTTGCTTATTTATGCTTTATCATGATGTTTAGTTCCAATCCTGCTTAGTTGTTAGTTTAAAAGTGACTTATGCACACTTTCTTAGTTAGTACTGGTAGTATGTTTAGTTAACACTGTTAGATTGATTTAGCTTATTTAAGTGCTTATTCTTGATTGAAGTCTGCTTATAAGTTGTTATTGGATAATCTGTTTTTAACAATTTAGGACCAAATCAGCTTGAAATAAAAAGAAAAATATTTGAGAATTGCAGTAATTATGGAGTACTTGGTGAAGTTATGCTAAAAGGCACGCATTTGAGAGCATAAACGAAGAGTTAGAGAAAGTCTACTGATCTGATAGCAAATACGCTGTATTATTCTAGACCTATACGACGTACCCAAGACTTTGACGAATCAAAAGATCATTGCCTAACTTTGAAGAATACTCTGTATCCACATCAACGATACGTCGTATATAATACTTTGGTCAATGAAGAAGAATCAAATGGTTTTACCTCAATATGTCGTATCCATCAAGAAGATACGACGTATCCGTGCCTACACTTCATAAGAAACCACGAAGACATAAAGACCAATACGCCATATCCAGGAGACACCTATACGCCGTATTCAAGATATAGAAGGTGAATATTCTAGAAGATATCAAACGTGGTCCTTTCTCTAAGAAATCCCCAATAGGCCATATCCCACATTGCTCGATACGGCATATCAATGAGTTTCCAGACTCTATAAATAAACGATCCTAAACTAAGTTTTAGGTATGCAAGTGAATCCTTAAACCACAAAGTCAACCAAGAGACGAATAAAGGAGCCTAGAAGGTCAGAAAAGAGCTGCAAGATCATAGGAAAACTCTTGTAATATTCGCACAACCGAATACACGTTCGATTGAGGTTTTCTTATTTTAATCGTTCATATATCAAACCGTGTGTATTTTTTAATGACTATTGGCTGATACCTTTAGGTATCAGCCATATTTATAAAGATCTAATGTTTGGTTTGTTTATCTTGATTGCTTAATTTATTGTTGATTTATTGATTATTTTTATCACATGATACTTGTTTACGTGCTTAAGTATACGACCTATCATTCAACTGGGTCTAGTCCTACATATTTAATGCGTTTTTAACTTCGGTGTTGTTTGGGCGTAGGCTAAGAGTCTGGGATAGCTCTCCATATAGTGATGCGTATATGTGGAACAAATAAGATCACTAATAACGTCCTGTTTGCCTCGATTGAACTGGTTGTACCGTAGTAGGTAGTGGCTTAGTACTAAATAATAACGTTCTGATCATTGGTATAGTTTGGATTGTGGACTACCATATATTAAAAATCATCGTTAAGCAGTAAGTGGGTAAAGTCTCGATGAGCTAGGGTTAGTATGACATACACGGTGTTGTCCTCTAGATGAATTATAATCAATATATATATATTAGGATGCTTTATGCGGATGCGTCTAATTATGACAGAATTAGCGTGTCTATGTCTTAGGAAGAAGTACCGCCTAAGTCTAGGAATGATATGCCACTTTGAGATAAGAAAATCATTACATTGATAAACAAACCTGTGTTTTATCAGATTATTCATGGTTGATACATTTTCCTTGTATGTGTTTATTGCTTTACTTGTCATCAAAACCTTATGTTAGATAACTAAACCTCGTGCCAGTCTCTCATGTTGAAACCCCCTTTGTCCTTAGTTTAGGTTTAACTTAGGTTTAGCATAAATTAGATTAATTTAGTACTAACATAGATAACTAAAATACTGATAGAATTAGGAATTAACGCTCTCGCTCTTAGTGATCGACACCCTACTTACCAACAAAGCTACATCTTGACCGGGTCGGCAAAATATAAATATTAAAACATGATACATAAAATAACACCTACACAACGACACATCAAGTTTTTGGCGCCGCTGCCGGGGAGTGAAGTTGTTTAATTCTTATTTATTAGTGTTTTAGTTTATTTTTAGATTTAGTTTAGATTAATTTGCATATTTGTGTGTTTGTTTTGTTTGTTTGATTTCTTGCATTGTATATTTTTGCATATTATGTGTTTGTGTGTTTTCTGCATTATTCAAAGTATGCTGTAAATTTTTTTTAAACCAATACGGCGTATTCAATTTATTGGATACGACATATAAATTTCTTTCAAACCAATACAGTGTATTCGACTCTAAACATCCATACAGCGTATTCAGTTCACTGAATATGGCGTATTAAGCTATTTGATAGTTTTCTTTCCTAGAAAAATTATTACAGGTTAAAATGGATGACCCCAACATTACTATGGAGGAGCATATCAGGCTTGAGGAAGAAAAAGCTCATAGGCATGGTAAGGTGTATAACTGGGAAACTGCTATGTATGGTAAGATCTAGGATAATGAAGACGTTCACGACCTGGATCTGTTGAAATGGAATTCCCAGCTATAGTCTTTAATGACACATTAACATCTAAAGCAACACTCTCGTGTGAGCCTACGGTAAGTTCTCTTAACAATGATGAAATTGACTTTAGAATATCGTTTGACAAATTCGACGATGAAGATTGCACGGTAATTTTTGACAAAAAATCATTTTCTTACAAAATAATTTCTGTCAACAATTTAAAAACGGATTTGGAAAATAATAATAATAAAGTCAATATGCCTTTGCTTCCATCACCCGAGCCTACAGTCAGTTATTTTGATGATTTATACTACTTTAAAGATTTTGAGAAAGAATTTCCAGCCATTGTTTACAATGGTGCTCTAACGTCGAAATTAGATTTCTTAACTGAACCTACTATAAATCCTCAACATATCGATGAATATAATTTAAAAGATGAAACATCATTGTCCGAATATGAGGAAGAGGAACAAAACGTTATATGCTTTAATGATTTATTTTCTTTTAACGTAATTTATCCCGATGAATTAAAAACAAACACAGACAATGATAATGATAAAGTCGATATTGAACACTCTTCGGGGGATTTATCTGTCAAACCTTCACCTGATGTAATAAATACTGATGATGGTGCCTATGCACATGGGTCAAATAAGCTTTTGGAAACAAGTCATGATACATCTAATAAAATTTTCAAAACTAAAACTTTTATCAAAGAATTAAATGTTAATTCATGGCTTGTAATTATCTTAACAAAGGGATGTCATTTATTTTCCTAATCAAGAATTTGTATGTGCCATTTGGCATCCCGTTCGACCCCAAATTGTTTTATAAGGATGGGATTAAATTGGGGCAAGTCTAACTTAAAGACTTTTCTGTAAACAAAAGTGTTTGCCGGGAGACAACCTGGAATGTATTTTCAATCTTTATCGAGTCTGTCTTCCTAGACTGTCTATACGGCGTATCCAAACCCCATGGATACAGCGTATTGACTATCTGGACATTATTTACTCTTTATTTTTAGCACATTCTATACGACGTATTCATTAAATGAATTTAGTGTATACATGTATCAATACGGTGTATCCTGGGGTATGGATACGGCGTATTAACTTCCTGTATAGTTTTAGGTATTTATTTCGAGTCTAACCAAACGAATACACGGAGATAGAATTGCATTTGTTTTCTGAGTATTTACACAGGACCTCGTGAAAGAAATATCAACAAATGTTGGTGGAGAATTTATAAATCTAGAGATCTTGAAGTGGTGGAGTCTTGAAACTTCAAGGCGGCTGTTCAACACACAATCTTGCTCATAAACGCAACTTGGAGAATCTACCGAGCAAATATCAGGGGAGTTTCTCATTCTAATTCTTTTTAAATTCCTGTATTTAATGTTTTATATATACAACGAGGATGTTGTATAGTTCAAGTGGGGGGATGGAATTAGAATGTTTACTTGTCCTAATTTTCACCTAAAATGCTTAAATTATGCTCAAATTTAAAAAAAATCAAGCATACTTTTGTGAAATTACATGTTATATAACCCGCATACAATAACCCTTATTAGATATTGTGAGGATTTAGCCTTTCCGTTTCCAAATGTTTACCCAAATTCTACAAAATATGAGTGTGCCGGTGATGTTGTAGACTTTAGAACTTGGCTTGGTATATCACTCGACACCGCAATGATAAGTATTATAGATTTAGATGGAGTAACTTGTTTAAATTGGTACATTTTAGGATTTACACCACCCAAATCGCTTTTACATGTTGCTTATTAACTAACTACACCGGTTAGTTAACCTCCCGTTTAAACCCTTTTCCACTCTCATGCATCTTTTATAGTAACGATCCACTAAACAACCTGTAGAGCCAATCCTTTAGGAATTTACCACAACTATTTGGTTTCGTTACACTCTTACCCCTACCCTACCAGTTAGATATAAAGTTTAATTTACAGTTGCTAGTTGCTTAAAGTGTAAAGTTTGTATTTCTCGAGTCTTATGTCATTTTCTATCTTTGGTGCGGTTGGAAATTTGCACATTGCAAATGGGAATGTCTATTAGTAGTCAAAGCTCATGTGATTTTACTACCATCACAATTAATGGTGATTTCGAAGAACGAAGAACTACCGAAGGAATTATCCGGAATTATTATGAACGTGAAGTTGGTGAAACTACACCGAGATTTGAAGAATATTTAGCAAAAAAAAATTAAAAAATTTGAAAATTTTTTTGAAAAAATAAGAAAAATACAAAAAGAGTGAGAAAGAAAGTTTGAAGATAATCGTTTTGCAATTACCGAAGGAATGACACGAAGGATCGATTATTCATTGATACGTCTTAAAAATCAACGATGTAAAGTATTGTACAAAGTGGAAGATATCGCCACTTGCCTTGTAGAGTATGTAAAGTTTTAGGATGATTGGGAAGTTGACCGTTACGAGAACGCTAACTTAGGTTGTTGTTTTTGATCGATGATCAAGACGTTGTAAATAGTCGTGTCTTTGTCATGGTAACGGTCGGGAAAAAGTGTCTAGCAACTTGTATCTTTAAATCTTAATATATTTTTTTCTGAATTGATTTTACTTAACAACAAATTACTTCCCTCTAACCTAATGATTTAGTGCTGGTTTTCTTACGCGCTCGAGAGATTGATCAACGTGCATGTCTATTCCATCTTTACGGCCATAGTATCAGTCTCATTGACCATCGTTGGTTTACGACTATTTGGTAAAGTTAGAAGTTCCACCCAATATCATTCTTCAATCCTAACCTTTGGATAATTCCGAATGAGGATGTGATCGAACACACATGTTCTATTCCTGTCGTTACGGTCATTTATGTGAAGCATCAGCTGCCGTGTTGGGTGACATCTGGTGAAAATATTGTAGAATGAATCAACCATAAGCCTTCACATACAAAAACCCATATTTACCTTTATAAACCTTGTTACTCCATAGCTTACGATGAGATGGTATCCTTCTGCCCAAGCTTATGATAAAATACTCACTCAATGAGCGCGACTGAGCAATTGAGCGAATTCTAGTTAACAATGTAACCACATAGATAGTTAAGTAGTTTGAGGTGTTTTTATATCTTCTCTATTTCGTGAGGTGTTTGGTTGTGTACTTTAATAGATCAAATAAGTGCTAAACAGAAAATATCTTTAGGATCCATTTTTACTAAACTCTAAAGGCTACTTAAGGACAATAGGATTCAAGTGGGCGGGATATTTGATGACATTCAAATACGCTCTCTATTTTAATTCATTCATTTAATCCCAGGTTTTATTTAAGCCACATTTGTATAGTTTTGCAAAGAATTGTTTCACCTTATTATAGAGTAATTGGTGAAAGTTAGCAGAAGGTGCGCATTTTGGAGCTTAAATGAAGATATTTTAAAGATTACTATTCTGAAGACCAATATGCCATATCCATCAAGGAAGATACCGCGTATCCTTGCCTGCACTCACCAAAGACCACAAAGGATTAAAGCTCAATACGCTGTATCCAGAGAGACTCAATACGCCATATTTAAGAAATAGTATGTGAATATTCTGGAAGATATCAAGCGTGGTCCCTACTTCAAGAAATCCCCAATACGGCGTATCTAATACTTCGATACGGCGTATCGAATAGACTACCAGACTCTATATATAGACGACCCTAAACTCAGTTTTAGGTATGCAAGTGAATCCTTAAACCACAAAGTCGACCAAAAGATGAATAAAGGAGCCTAGAAGCTCAGAAAAGAGCCTCAAGATCATAGGAAAACTCTTATAATCTTCGCACAACCGAATACACGTTTGATTGAGGTTTTCTTATTTTAATCGTTCTTATATCAAACCGTGTGTATTTTTACAATGACTATCGGCTGATACCTTTAGGTATCAGCCATGTTTATGAAGATCTGATGTTTGGTTTGTTTAATCTAGATTGCTTAATTTATCGTTGATTGTTGTTTATGTTTATCAATTTATGTTCGTTTACATACTTAAGTATGTGACCTATCATTCGACTGGGTCTAGTTCTACATATTTAATGTGCTGCAACTTCGATGTTGTTTGGGCGTTGGCTAAGAGTCTGGGATAGCTCTATATATAGTGATGCATATAGGTGGAACAAATAGGATCACTAATAACGTCCTGCTTGCCTCGATTAAACTGGTTGTACCACAGTAGGTAGTGGCTTAGTACTAACTAATAACGTTCTGATCATTGGTATAGTTTGGATTATGGACTACCATCTATTACAAATCACTATTAAGAAGTAAGTGGGTAAAGTCTCGATGAGCTAGGGTTAGTACAACATACACAGTGTTGTCCTTTAGATGAATTATAATCAATATATATTAGGATGCTTTATGCGGATGCGTCTATTTATGACAGAATTAACATGTCTAGGTCTTAGGAAGAAGTACCGCCTAAGTCTAGGAATGATATGCCACTTTGAGATAAGACAATCATTGCACTGACAAACAAACCTGCGTTTTATCGGATTATTCATGGTTGATAAGTTTTCCTTACATTAGTTCTTGACCGCTTCTCTATTGTTTTCTTGTATGTGTTTATTGCTTTACTTGTCATCAAAACCTTAGGTTAGATAACTAAACCTCGTTCCAGTCTCTCAGGCTGGAAACCCCCTTTGTCCTTAGTTTAGGTTTAACTTAGGTTTAGCATAAATTAGATTAATTTAGTACTAACATAGATAACTAAAATACTAATAGAATTAGGAATTAACGCTCTTGCTCTTAGTGATCGACACCCTACTTACCAACGAAGCTACATCTTGACCGAGACACTGCCCGTTAAAGTGTTGTTTTTAGGTTAAGTCGGCAAAATATAAATAGTAAAACTTGATACATAAAATAACACTTACACAACGACACATCAAGCACTTATAGAAATGAAGAGTACAAAACCCAAGGTGAAAGGGGTTGTTATACAAGGGCCGGGTGAATCTACATCAACAAAATCTACATCAAAAATATCTTTACAACAATCACAGGATAAAGGTAAAGGAATATTAATAGAACCTGTGGAGCCTATGAAGAAGAAAGATCTTATCAAGCTTGATGAAGAAGTTGCTTTAAAATTACAAGCTGAATTTGATGAAGAAGAAAGACTTACAAGAGAGAAACCTGAAAAAGTAGAAGAAGCCAATATTGCCTTGATTGAAACATGGGATGATATACAGGCAATGATTGTTGCTGATCATCAATTGGCTGAAAGATTGCAAGCACAAGAAACAGAAGAGTTGTCTATTGAAGAAAAGGCTACATTATTTCAACAACTCTTAGAGAAAAGAAGAAAGCATTTTGCAGCTAAATGAGCATAAGAGAAAAGAAACAAACCACCAACAAAAGCTCAACAGAAAAAGATA
>BQNB010052110.1:3919-39109 GCA_026074375.1 Tanacetum coccineum
TGAGGAGCTTGGTTATGTATAGGTGATTAGGACAAAATGATGCTTAAACGGATTTTCCTCGACGAGGGTAAGGACACATAATTTTGAACTGAAACGAAGATATTTGAAGATTGCTAAAATTTAACCAATATGTCGTATCCAACTAAAGAGATACGGTGTATCTATGCTAAGACTTCACAAGAAAACGCGTTTGACCAATTCTCAATACGGTGTATTCACTCTGTCTACATATGTCGTATCCATGAAGATAACTATTTGAAGATATAGTAAATCAAGTAAATTGGGAATGATATCAAAGATTTATTACGAACGTAGCGTGCACTCCAAGGAATCTAGCCTAATACACCGTATCGACCTTGCTGGATACGGCGTATCGAGTCTTTTTCAGATACTATAAATAGAAGACTCAAAAACGAGTTTTCACTGTGCAATATCATATTTTTTATATCATACTCACTAAAGATGAATTTTAGAAGAGAAGATCAACAACCAAGGTCAAGTATTGATCCTGAATCCATAGAAGACATCGTGTAATTTTTACTCTCTTAATCGTTTGATTTTCAATTGTTTGATTACACTTGTATAATTACAATGGTTGTGGGCTAATACCTTCGGGTATTAGCCATCTTAATGAAAGTTCAATGTTTGGTTTGTTTTAAAAAATCGATTCTTAATTTATCGTTGATGTTAATTTATGTTTACACCTCATACTTGTTTTATTGTTTGAATATCGACCTACATTCAACGGATCTAGTGATACGGACCAAGTAATCTAGATACCAGGATAGCTCTCCATATCGTGTTTCATATTACTGGACCAATAGGATCACAAATAACGTCCTGTCTTTGTCTTTGAATTATGAGCTTAGTTGGACCGGTAGGTGACCCGTTTATGTTTCAACAATCATGCTCTTAATTAACTGATAAAGATTTGAATAGTGGTCTACCAGTATATGAAACACCGTCAAACAATAAGTGGGTAAAGTCCCGTTGGGCTACGGTTTTAACAGGATCACCACTGCTGTGATTTCCTAAGATAGATTATAATTAAACTAAGGGATGCTTTATGCGGATGCGTTAATTGTGACAGGATTAGTCGTGTCTAGGTCTTAGGATGATGCCCCTCCTAAGTCTTAAGAATGATATGCCGCTTCAAGATAAGTAAATCATTGTACTAAAACAAACAAACCAGCATTGAACCGGATTTAATATGGCTAATACAGTTTTCTATCATTTGGCTTGTACCGCTTTTCTATCTTCTAATTTTCTTCTTTTGTGTTTATTGTCTATTGAATTGATATTTGTTTCCACCAAACCTGTGCTAGTCTCTCAGGCTGAAAAACCCACATATCAGTAGACAACATAAGTTTAACTAGTAATTATAACTAATTAAAATACTAATAGAATATAGGATTAATGTTCCACTCTTAGTGTTCGACACCCTACTTACCGCAAACTCCATCTTGACCGGGTACACTGCTCGTTAAAGTGTTGTTTTAGGTTTGTCGGCTAACTATAAATTTAAAACTTGATAATAAAATAATTGACCCTACATGACAGCACATCAGGTTTTTGGCGCCGTTGTCGGGGAGTGAATTAATTAAACCTTATTCTTATTAGTATTTCTAACCATTAATTAGTTTAGCTTAGTATAATCTAATTGTTTAAATTTTATTTGTAATTGTTTGCTTGTGTGCATTGTATGTATTTGCATATTGCGTGTTTGTTTTCTGCATTATTATAGTAATACTCTGAGTCGAGTACTCAATACGGCGTATTCAATTTATTGGATATGGCGTATAGATTTTTCAAACCAATACAACATATTCGACTCTGTAATTAATACGGCGTATTCAGTTTACTGAATATGGCGTATTAGGGTATTTGACAGTTTCTTTTCTAGTGAATTTATTACAAGTTAAAATGGACGACCCCAACATTACTATGGAAGAGTATATCAGGCTTGAGGAAGAAAAAGCTCTTAGTCACGGTGAGACGTTCAATTCTTCGTGTAATCTTCCGTATTCTTCCACGACACATACCTAGAACATATAATAGCAAATATACTTGATTAGGTACCAAAATTTCACGAGAAAGGATAAAATAAATGCAAATAACGCCGCCAAAAACATGTATAATTTAGGCGTTATCAGGAACCATAGTAAGTCCTTTTAACGATAATGAAATTAACTTTAGAATATCGTTTGATGAATCTGACGATGAAGATTACACGGTAGTTTATGATGAAAATTGATTTTCCTATAAAATAATTTCTGTCAACAATTTGAAAACGGATTCTGAAAATGATAATGATAAAGTCAATATGCCTTCATTTCCATCACCCAAGCCTAAGGTCAGTTATTTTAATGATTTAGACTTCTTTAAAGGTTTTGAGAATGAATTTCCAGCCATTGTTTACAATGATGCTCTAACGTTTAAATTAAATCTCTTAACTGAACCTACTATAAGTCCTCGACATATCGATGAATTTGATTTGAAAGATGAAGCAACCGCAAGGTCCATATTACACTGTTTCAATGCCTAATATGCTTTATGTTTGATCTCCACAGGTATGTGAAAAGCTTTCCCATAAATCAATCTAAATGGTGTACATCCCGTAGGTGTTTTGTAGGTGGTTTCAGTAAATGCCTACGAATGCTATCGATTGACGCTCTTTCAGACCTAATTTCTAGGGTTATATCCGACTGACCTTTCCAAAATACGTTTAATGGCTCTATTGGTCACTTCATTTTGTCCATTGGTTTGAAGGTGGTATGCTGTTGATAATTTATGAGTCACTTCATATTTTTGCAAGGTTTTTGCTAATTGAAAGTTAAAAAATGTGTCCCCTGATCACTAATTAAAGCCTTAGGAACTCCAAATCTGGCAAACAACCCCTTTAACAATTTAATCACAACACGAGCATCATTTAGTAGGAAACTGGTGGATGATGTTACTATCTCATTCATGGCTGTGACTGGTTAGCTGTTTTGTTACACTGTGTTATGTGTGTCTAGTTGCATATAGTTATTCTAGAGTTGTAAGAGTTTATGGCCATGTGCATAAGCTCAAGTTTTAGGTGTTTATCAAGCTGTTTAGCTCTGACGGGTTAAACTGTGGTCTTTAGCCACATTTCCATTTTGTACTTAACGCTTTTTTTGGATCTGTACTTATACTTTTACCAGGTAACCTTTACCCAAAATTAGTTCAGGAATGCGTGAAGCTTCAACCTATTTTGATACATAATCGACTGCCACTAATATATATTTATTACCCCTTGAGTTAGGAAAGGGACCCATAAAGTTTAGTCCTCATATGTCAAACACATCTGATGTGTTTTAATAGCTTTAAATGTATAATAACTGAAAATACCAATTTTATTTACTCGGAAAAATTGTACGGGGTATCAAGTATAAACACGTGTGTAGGTAGTATAATTCTTTTTAGGTAAGAACAAGGTCATCCATAGGACTTTGAAGTGTGTTTAACTAATCATAAAGAAAATAGACGTGTAAAACAGGTTTTTGGAAATAACTTTTGTTTTACCAGTGATAATAAAGATGACTACTACAGGATAGCTGGAAATTGTGGTAATTTGAGTGTTGTGATTTAATAAATAAAGAACTCTCGAGAAAATGGAAACTTTAATTATAGAAAAGATGGGAATTTCTTCGTTAGATAAACCGGTTTTCACAACATTAAATGATTAAACTCAAGACTTATATTTAGGTTAAACGAGACCAAAGAATGTGTTATCTAAATAATCTTGTTGCTCTCTGTAATTATATCAATGCTTGTTTTGTTTATCAGTTTACGAAATGAATTTATGTTGTGCACAACGATGTTAAAAGCCACCAAGTTCAAATCACTTTATCAAACAACATAGTTATCATAATGGATTCTTTCAACCTATACTGAAATGTTTATATTATCTGTAGAGTGTGTTTAAGACAATAAACGATAAGGTATAAGACATAATAGTGAATCGACAATGCAAAACATTTAACTGTCTTGAGATATTTAAAATGAGATACATTCATACTAAAGACTTATTTCATTTATCATAGGCATCACCGAGTTTTCATGAGAGATTTTGCCTCTCATGGCTAAAGGTAGTTTTCGCATACTAACTTGATTTCGATAACAACACGTCAGATTTCTTTTAATAGAATAGCATGATGTTCGTCCAGTTCTTGGTGATTTGATCTTGATTCTTCAAAGGATATGGTTTTTATGCTTGGAGAATGATTGGGAAGTGCTTAGGACTTCATAAGGGAGATAATGGTGTATATTAGTTGAAGGATGTATGAGAGGGATGAATGAAAGGTGTGAAATTCATCCTCTATTTATAAGCTGAGTGAGGGGTGAAAGTGTGGCGCACAAGGTAAAATGTGCGGCGTACTTGGTTATTAAATGCGAGGGAATTTAATGTTTATTGGAGAAGTGCGGCCCACAAAGGAATTTATGCTGCCTAGTAACTTAGGGGTATTAATGCTAAGTCTATAGTTAGTATCTAATGGTCTTCATTTTTTCATTCAAACATCATACTGGAAAGTGCGGCGCACAAAAATACTTTTGTGCGGCGTTACTTTTGGGAGTTAATGCGATGATTTGTTTTTTATGGTCTTTCAATTCTTTTGACTAGAGGATAAGTGCGGCGCACATCAGGTAAGTGCGGCGCACATTGGCACTTTTAGGCTTGAATCTTTATCTTTTCTTGTATGCTGTGTTCCTTAGCGTATAATTGTTCGATCTTTGTTGTGTTTGACCTCGGGATGTCTTCAAGTAAACCTGCAAGCAATTAAGCTATTAAGTATCGAAAGTTCACGAGAAATGATTAAATATATATAAATAACGCCACCAAAAATATATGTATAATTTTGACATTATCAAATCCCTCCACACTTAGTTGTTGCTTGCCCTCAAGCAATTATAGCGATAAAACAAGATCATTTATTATGACGTGGAGAAAATTTAGATTTTACAAGTTTTTACATGTTTAGATAACTTTTCAGGCATTGACATATAACTAAGCACCTTACATAAGGAATGTGTTTGATTTTAGAATTCACTCAGTTCACTCGGAGTCTGGGTTTTATATTTGTGAAGTCACTCAATTGCACAGACAAAATCTAGACAGCTACCATAGGCTTGTACTTGACACATAAACTTGATCGAAGGGCTCAGAACTTCTTCTTTAACATTGACTTTTTATCTTCGGTAATTTCAAGCACTTAGAACTAAAGGGAGCAGTTGCAAGAACATAAAACTTGCCGGAGTCATAGCATGTGTGGGGGGGCCTTTTGGGTCTAGTAAATGTTGAGTCAAAGCACAGTTCTAGAGCTTCTAAATTAACGGCTCAAAAAAATATAAAAAAAAATTATAAAAATAAAAAGTATAAAATATTTTTCTTTTCTTTTAGTAATAAGTTGAAGATTAAAAACAAAAAAGACAAAAATATTTCGTTCTTCTTGTATTTTTATATTTTTTTTTTCTCTCGTTATTAGTGAATATTTAAAATGTTACAAACGTTGGTAAAAGGAACACCAACAAATTATACCTTCAATGTGAGTGATTATCCATCAAATAAAAGTTTTCCCAATTGAATTAAAAGATTTAAAACCTTACCATTTGTGGTCCTTACCGAAATACGGCTCACCTTAAAAAGTAAAATTTTTAAGAGTTACCGTGAAGTAAGTTTGATTATTTGGTTCAAGTTGTCTTTCTCGTTGTCTGTTAAAATTAGATTGTGAATAAACTTTTGAAAAAACCCAAAAATATTTTTATTTTATTTTTCTATTTTCTTTAAATAGTGCATGCGCACTAGACGTTCTAATTATCCCTAATAATCAAACGTCACTCAATTCAAAGACGTCGAAGAAGAAAAGTTTTCTAAACATAGTCGAAACCCGAGATTAAAACTATTGTTGGAAATGGCAGAACGTACGATGGAAGAGCTACCTCCGAGCACCACGGTATGGGAACGGAGAAGCTATTTGTTTTACCAAAATCAATGTGGTCATTTTTGAGATCAAGACGAATTTGCTTTAATTGGTTCAAGCGAATCCATTTTACGGTCGTAAGAGTGAAACTCCTCATGCTCATATTAATAGTTTCAAAAGGATTACCTCGACTTTACAATTTAGGAATGTGCCTAACGATGTAATTAAGCTTATGATGTTTCCATATTCGCTCGAGGGAGCCGCTAAAACTTGGTATGAGAAAGAAAACACCAAATTCGATCTTGACTTGGGAGGACTCTCGTTATCCAATTTTGTAAATCATTTTTCCCTCCTTCAAAACCATTCACATTAAAGAATGATATTTCCTGATTTACATAAAAATTTAAGGAAACTTTAGTGAGCGTCTTGGGAAACGATTTAAGCGAGTTTCTTAGAGGACATGTTCCCATCACGGACTTACGAGTTACTCAAGGTGATACCTTTTATAACGGTTTAAACGAGAAATGAACAAGACTCCTTAAATGATGCGGCGGGTGGAAATCTTTTGAGTAAAACAACTACAGAGGCTTTAAACATAATTGAGAATAAATCAAAAGTTTGTTATTTACGAAATAGATCAAATGCTTCTAGGATGAATGCTACTTCTAGTAAAACGGATGAAAGAATTGATAAGCTTGCAGATCAACTTTCGACCTTAGTCGTGATGTTTCTAAAAAGGTGTCAATCCCGCTCGGTTTTAAGCGGTTGAGGAAACTTGGTTACTTGTGGTGGTGCACCATTCTTTGGTATAATGTCCAGCTACCGATACAATCAGCTATGTTTGTGAACAGGGTACTACATCAAGTTAAACCCTCCAAACCGTGTTAGCAATCCAAATGGCACCACCAGGTTTTGCTCGTGTCAAAAAAATGGGCATAATAGGTTTAATCCAGAATCAAGTTCAAGGAATATTTTTCGGCGCGAATTATTTCATCGAAATCAGGTTTTCAGCTCAAAATATCATGCTCCAATTTTCCAAAACAACGATTTTCAAAACCAATCCGTTTTCAAGTTCCTAATAATCAAAGTTCTACAAGAGATTTCAAATAATTTTTCAAGTTGCTAAGGAGGAAATAATGATAGATTTGTTGAGAAACATGCAAAATCAAATCAACTCGTTGAAAGGAGAATTTAAGAATGAAATTCAAATCACGCGATAAAATCTCAACAAGCCATCACTGATGACATCAAAACAAACTACCTTTCAAATAATTTGCAAACTGATATGATGGATATTTTTTTCAAGTCCAAGTCTCAATTCACGGTACTCTTTTTCCGAGTAATACCATCATAACCCGAAGGGTGAGATGAAAGCAATCACTACTCGAAGTGGTGTTGCTTACGAGGGACCTCGATTCCTACTAATCCTTCTCCTCTAAAGAGGGTTTAGTGGACACGAGAAACCCGAGGAGACACGGATAAAGAGCCAACATAATTTCAGAAAGTACCGCTCAAATCCTAACTTCGGTTATCCCCATTTCTATTTTGGAACCTGATGTTCCGAGACTTTGCCTAAAACCACTCCTATTCCGAAATTCGATATTCCGAAGAGTTTACCTAAGCAATATTCCATATCCTTCACGACCGTGATGATTAAAAAGTCCCGGACAAAGCTCTCGAAAAAATCCATTAGTGAGATCATTCCAAATCTTATCATGATTATTGCGCTCTTGACCATTAGTTTCGCGGATGCTTTACTTTTGATGCCAAGATTGCTCTTACTGATTAAGAGTTGATCATGAATATGGAAACATTACTTGAGTTAGACTAGATACTCATTTTGAATCAAGAATTGCTCGGCATTGCCTCCTCAAAAAGCTTCCCGAAAAGCTTGGAGATCTCGGCAAGTTTCTTATTCCATGTAATTTCCTGTGAGAATGGGATGTATGCCACGCCTTGGCCGATCTTGGCCCGCGAGCATAAATCTAATGCCACTTTCTATTTGACACAAGCTTTCTTATTTGATGAATTCATTTACACCAACTCGGAATGACTTTAGAGTTAAGCGGACTGATCAATTACTTATCTTAAAGGATCTCGTCGTGAGAAGACGTTTTTGTCAAAGTTAGGATATTTCATTTTCCTAGTCCGACTTTGTTGGTTAGTCGATTTCGAAGCTGATCCTTGGAGAGTTACCTCTCATAACTTGGGAGATCCTTTTGTTGTGGACCGGTCGTTGCTTTAATTGATGTTTATGGAGAAGAAATAACCCTTTGGGTTGATAACGAAGCCGTCACTTTTAATCTAGATCAAACCACGAGATACTCCTCTACAAATAACAAGTCGGTAAACCGAATTAACATCATTGATGCAGTTTGTGAGGAGTATGCTCCGGAATTGCTAGGATTTTCTAATAAATTTTTTGGGTAGCAATCCCACCCCAATGTTTGAAACCGTTTACTTCCGATATTCATGTTAAGAAGTAATCAAAGCTTATCTTAAGTGTTTCGATTTCACCAGAAATTGATCATGCCGATTGCAATCCGGAGGAAGATATTTGTTTGATCAAAAAATTGTTAAATAATGACCCGTTTCAACTTCCTCCGATGACCTTAACAAAGTGAAGTGGTCCGAGGACAATCTTCAATTGAAGGCCTCCGGAATTAGGAGTTAAACAGATTATACCGTTCTCACTTAGAAATGATTTCTTGGTAAGAAACGACAAAGTTAAACAGTAATTTTTGCAAAAGGTTTAAAAAATGATGAATAAGATGCTCTCTTTAAAAGTGCTCAATCTCATAAACGGGCATTTGCTGGAAAAACACCGACATCAAGGGTATCGACCCTCGTTTTTGTCTCACAAAATCGTGATGGAGGATAATTACAAACCTATGGTTCAAAGACTCAAAAGACGGGTTAAACCAAAAATTCACGAGGTAATAAAAGGAGGTCTAAAATACTTCTTGATGCCGGATATGATTTAACCCAATCTTATGACAGCCCATGGGTGAGTCCAGTGCATTGTAGTCCCAAGAAAGGTGGGATAACGTTGTTGCTATTAAGAGATTGAATTAATTCCGACACCGTTTAGTTACCGAATGGAGAGTGTTGCATAGACTATATGTTGTTTAACTGGAAGCATAATCGAAAAAGATCATTTTCCGTTTCCGTTTATGGGATCAAATGATAGAAAGATAGCCAGGAATGTGTTTTATTGTTTTCTAGATGGATTTTTAGGGTATTTCCAAATACCAATAGATCCCCAAGACCATGAGAAAACTACTTTCACATGCCCGTATGGAACTTTCGCGTACCATCGCATGCCATTTGGCTTGTGTAATGCTCCCGGTACTTTCCAACGGTGTATGATGGCCATATTTCATGATATGATCGAAAAGACTATGGAAGTATTTATGGATGATTTCTCGGTTTTTGGGGATAGTTTTGATTCATGCCTTTCCAATTTAGAAAAGTTGCTAAAAAGGTGTGAAGACACGAATTTAGTTCTTATGGGAGAATCATCCTCAGTGCCATTATATGTGTATGAGAAGGAATTGTGTTAGGGCTTAAATTTCAAAATTGGGAATTGAGGTTTGGGGATCGTGCTAAAGTCGGATGTTACTCGCTAAGCTCTATATCACTCTCAACTATTGTATAAAGGTGTTAGGAGTAGTTGTCTTAGGGACATGCCGGATTTTTAATATATATATATTATATATATATCTTGATGACTTATACAAGTTAGTTACAGGTTTATATATGTGACAAAAATGTTGTGATGGTCATTTCGACTCTAAAAATCGATCCTAAGAAACGAACCAAACAACCCTTTATTTTTATAAAACTTTGCCCATTGATTTGAAAAATAATCATTTAGGTATGTATGTTTCGATGGAAAATGTATAATCATTTTAACGTGTTTTTTGCATTAATCAACAATGTATAGACTTTTGTTTAGAAATTTCTTAGTAAAAAAATGTATATATTTTTTACAAATTTTCGAACCAAAAAAAAAAATTGTGACTCAATCCTATTGAAAATTTTGAATTCCTATGACTACGGGAATCATTATAGTTATGGATTTCCTAGTTCTAATTATAAAAATATCAAAGACATAAAAATAAAAAAAAAATCCAATTTTGATTAAGAGCAAAATTGGATAAAATTGAAAAAGAAAAGTATAAGAAATCTTACAATAGAGGTTGTTAATCACGTTGTAGGTGTTTGCCCCTTGCGAATTTGGATCGAATAGGTGTTTGAAGGTTTGATTTTTGTGGTTTTGGAGTGTGTGTGTTCATCAAACAGTAGCAGAGAGAGAGAGGGAAAGATGAAAATGGGTGTTTGGTATTGTGTTTTGTATAAGAAATGGGTTGTTTGGCCATTTTAATGGCCGGTCCCCTTAAATATAAGGGGGCCGCCCACTTTAACACGGCCGGTCCCCTTAATTTTAAGGGGGCCGCCTATTTGAAAAAATTTATTTTCGATTTTGACTAGTTTTGTAAATATACAATTATCAAAATACGTCGAGAGGTACTAGTAATATTATTTTATATACTCTAGTCGTCGAAGGAATGAAGTTGAAGACGAGAGAAAAATACTTTACACTTTTAATTAATTTTTCATTAAGTTAAGTAAACTTAAATATTTTCTAATGAAATAATTAAGTTGTCAAGATTTTTGGATCGAGAGATGGTTTAGAGATGATTGACGAAATTTAATTGACATTTTAATTAACCTCTCGTTAATTAAAAATACTTTGATTACTTAGGACGAAATAATCAAGTTGTCAAGCTGAGAGAGGATTTAGCGAGTATTTAGTCATTTTCAATCAACTTCTTATCAATTGAATAAATTAATTACTTCAGATGAAATAATTAATTGTCACGATTTGTAATATTTGAAAAATAATAAATGATAGAATAATAGAATGGAGTTAAAGTTTGACGAGAAGATTTCGATAGACGTAGTTTATTGTAAACGTGTAGACGATGCGGACGTCATAGTCGAAAGGAGTTTGTTTCATCCATAGTGATTTTGATGTCATGCCTTTTCGGCGTAAGACGAAAAACTAATCCTACTTCTATGTTAATAATTCCCACTAACTCACTTTTCTTCATCTACGTGAGTTTGCTACTAGTGGACATAGAATATTTCCATTTTATAGAGGTACATAGAGAATCCTAATTTCAACTACGTGAGAAATGAGTTCATAATAAACAAACTCTCTTAATTCTAGAAAACCAACAAATGGCATTTTTAGTGACTACACTATTTCTACAAGCTTAAATTATATTCTATCATATACTATATGTAACAAGAGAATATATAATCATTTAGCATTTAACACATAATCTAAATTCTAAGGAATTTGGAAAGAAGACATACCTTTGCCTATGATGTGTTTTCTTCAACATATTCAAGTAAGTAAGCGTTGAAGGAGAAATCTTTTGGTAAGTCCGTCGTAAGATTTTAAGAATGTATTCACTTTTCGGATTCCAAGAAATGTTCATGAACCACTCCACAAAAATATTGTAACGACTCAACCACTTGGTCCCTAATTTCTCATGGGTCCAAAATTGCTAGTCCCGAACATGTTTTGCATATGTTGCATTTGATTCGGATAAATATAAGGTGGACAAATTCTCCACGGAGAGAAGTTTGGTTGTTGTGAATAATTCCACATTGAATGATTACTATTAGGGTAGTTTTGTCTACCTTGATCTCTCATAGGTTGTGGTGTTTTAGACCGAGGGTGAGAGTTATTAGTTCTTTTTGGAGGAGTCTTAGATCTCGTTTTAGGCTTAGTAAATCCACTCCGGGTTTTAAAGAAGGTTTATAAAAACGTTTTACTTCGTCGTCGCTTGCAATGGGTATTTTAGTATTGTTTATAAGCATAAATTTTGGTCTTGTGCTTGAATTTAATTCTACTACTTTTTCTTTAGACTCAATCTCTTGTGACTTTACAAAATTTATTTGTTTAGACTCACTAGTTGATCCTTTGGTAACATTAAATCTTAAACCGGATTTATCTCTGGGTGGTTTTTGAAAACTTATTATTTTCTTAAGCGAGTGACTACTATTATTAAATTGATTTAGCTTAGAAATTTCTTCCTTAATCTTTTCATTTTCAAACTTGAGGTTTTGACACATTTTGCATTCTTCATTTACCACTTTACCTTTTTTCTAATTTAGATAGTTTATTTTTAATTCGAGTATTTTATTTTCTAACCCATTTTTAATTTGTTTTAGTGATTTATTTTTAGCCATAACTTTGAGACCTATTTTGCATAGTCGATTATATTCACTATCTAAGTCTTTTTCATCTAACGATGAATGATCATCACTAAAGAACTCGGTTTCAAATAGTACCTTATTAGATGCTTTGGCCATGAGACATTTTTCGTCCTTTGTCCTTTCTTCTTCATCTTCGTCGCTATCACTCCATGATCCTCCAACGAAGGCTCTTTGATTATAGTTTCTTGATAGTTTTGGACACTCTCCGATGAGATGATTTGGATCTCCACATTTAAAACCTTTTCTTTCGCCTTTGCCATTTTTATCGTCTTTACTTCTTTGTGATGACTTTCTTTCATCATGTGGTTGTCTTACGAATCTTCCTCGTCTTCTGAAAAATTTCTTGAAGTCTCTTACTGCCATGGCGTATTCTTCGTCTTCACTATCGAAAGTCGAACTATCTTCATCACTTAATTCTTTTTTGGCTTTCAAGGCAAGAGATCTATTTTGTTCTCTTTTTCCTTTGACCATTTCGGAATCTTTCTTAATTATTACTTTATAAACTTTCAAGTTTTCAATAAGTTCATCAAGTGATAGAGATGTTAAGTCTTTTGATTCTTTAATAGCCGTAACCTTTGCGCGCCATTTAGGATGAAGAGCCCTAAGAAATTTCCTAACATAATTCTTGCTAGAAAAACCTTCATCAAGTGCTTTTAGACTAGTAATAATAGTGTTAAATCTAGCAAAAACATTATCTATCTATTCCTCTTCTAGAATCGTAAATTGTTCATATTGTTGAACAAAAAGATTTATTTTATTATCTTTGACTTGACTATTACCTTGGTATAATTCTCTTATATTCTTTACGTGGTAAAACATTATAAATCACCATTTTAGCTTCATTATTTTTAGCAAGTTTCTTTTTAAGATCATCATTTTGTTTATCAAAAGGTATAATTTCATCCTTTTTAGTTTCGGGATTACTTTGAATAGGAGGAAAATCACCATAGGTAATAACATGCCAAAGATCTAGATCTTTTTATTTCACATAAGTTTCGAATCTATTTTTCCAATAAATAAATCCATCACTTTCAAATAGTGGTGGTCTTTGCATATATTGTCCTTCTAAATATTTTTCCTATTCTATAGACCGATTCAAGTTTTAAAATACAGTTTATTTTAAAAATCTTGTTTGACGTGGCTCTTGATACCAATTTTGGAATACTAGAAGGGGGGTTGAATAGTTTACAGCTTTTTAAATTAATGTTATGCTTGTTTATAAAAATTTAGATTCTACGAGCACCAAACTCGAGAGTTCTCTTCACTATGTCAACAAACTCCCTTTAGGCGGAGAAAACCATACACAACTTTTCTTACACCAATTTCCGACACTAAGCGAAATGTCGAGTTCTAATCCTAGCTAGAACCAATCTATCACAACTCTTGTACGCTAATCAAACTACTTTACAACAACTCATAACTTTGCTTCACTTCACGACTTCTTTTCGCTTCACTACTTCACTTCGCTTCACAACTTCACTACGCTTCATAACTTCACTTTGCTTTGACACTACTACGATCACACCAATTTAAGACTACTTACAAAGATCACCCCGATCTAACTAGACTTATAATGATCACCACAATCTAACTATTATAAATAACTATAATACACAACTTCACAATCTACACAAATGATTTACAAGATCTAACACAACTTCACAACAATACCAACTAAACTATAACACTTTTTGACTTGAAGATAAGAAGTATTCTTCTCTTGCACTTGAGGAATTAAGCTTGGATCACTTGGAAATAAAGCTTTATGATTAAATGATCAAAGGATTGTAGGGGAATTGAGTGTGCAAAAGCCCGGAGAATGTTATCAAAGGTCAACAAAAATCAACCCTTGGTCAACCAAAGTCAACCTACAAAAAGACAAAACCCAAAAATACCAAATCAGTCCCTCAAAGTTAACCAAATTCATAAAAAGTCCCTAAGCCCTAACGGTGTTATCTCTTAACACTATAAGAGATAACACTCGTTATCTTTGTTATAAAACAATCCAAGCCCGAGCCCAAACTTACCCAAGCCTAATTCTTTGATATAAGCCCGAAGTAAAACATATAAAACCCGGGTCAAAGAAAGTCAAATGCACCCTTTTATACAAAGTTTTTCACGCGGGAAGAACAGTTGTTACTGTTCATCTTCTTCCCGTTTTACCTCATGTCACAATCAAGGGGTAAATAAAAATTAAGGATGTGGCTACGCAATTCAAGTGAAACCCTCCACCTTGGCAGAGTTATACATCATCCCCCAAAAGGAAGGGCACGCGTACAATGAAGAAAGCACACGGGGAAAAGGAAATTTTCACTAAAAGGCGTACAAAAGAAGCACAAGAAGGTCACATCACGGATTGCCACGCTTGCAATCCTTGTGCTCATCAAAACAATCCAAGGGCTAAGAATGAAGATCCAATGATTGGCATACATCACGGGTGTGGATTAAGGGGAGCATCTAACAACTCCAGGACCTAGAAGCTTCTCTAAAGGCTATATAAAGCCTTTCACATTCACACACAATCATCTTTTTTTTAGTTTTTAGCTTTTAGTAGTAGTTTGTAGTTTATTTTAGCTTATTTGTAATTTTTAGCTTATTCAAGTTTTTTTTAGTGTAATCTTCTTTTATATCAACTTTGTAATCTCTTCTTATTAATATAATCAAGTTTGCTTTCAAATTTTGTCTTTCCTTTAAGATTTTTATAAATAAAATATGTTGAAATTGTCAAATAAGCTCGAATAAGCTCTTATACACTCATTAAGCTTAATTGCCCTTGGAATTGGATGGCTGCTTGGTAATTAAGTTTTGGTTTAGTCCTAAAGGTCAGGAGTAGGTTTAGATTAGGTTTTGCATTAATAAGCTCTTAACAGCTTATAGCTTATAAGCTATAAGCTAGTGGTTTAAGCTCTTTATTGAGTTTATGATCTCTGTTTAGCTGAGATCTGAGGTACATTTTCTTAATCCTTTCTAAGTATTTATAAGTTTTAGTTAAAATTTATAGAAATCCAAAAATTTGTGCTTATTTCAGTTTAGCTTATTGTAGTGCTTAATATTGCTTATTTTCTGTTAGTAGTTGCTTATTAGTTCTTATGTAGCCTAGTTAAAGATCTGTTTTACTTAAATCAGTTTAGAATAGCTTGTTATAGTTTAAAATTTGAAAATCTCAAAATAATGGGTGTTTGGCATAAAAAAAAACAATTTTTTATTATTTTAATAAAAAAAAAAAAAAAAAAAAAAAAAAGTTTTTAAAAAAAAAAAAAATTAAAAAAAATAAATAAATTTTCATAATAAAAAAAAAATTATTAAAAACAAAATAAAAAAAAAAAAAAAAAAATAAAAAAAAAATAATTAAATAAAAAAAAAAAAGTTGAAAATGGGTCAAAAATGAGTTATTATTCAGGTTGGTTCACTAAGCTGTTTCTACTAGGTTAATTATGGTCTAATAATTAGTTTTAATAAGCTTTTATAGTTTAAATCTCAGTAATTAAGATTTTTTTGCTATGGTTTGAAGCTTTGGTATCTGTAGTTTGTTAGATCTGCTTATTTTTATAATTAGCTTAAGATTGATATAAGTCCATATTTTCATGTCAATTTTGAGTGATATAATGCATTAGAAGTAAGTGTAGTGTTACTGCATTTGTAGTTTAGGGTTTAACTTAATCTATCACTATAGCCTAGCAGTTTTAAGAAAAAGGTCACTTTTTAAGCTTAAATTTAGATAAGCTCAAGTAAGATTTAGGTCCTGAAAATTCAAGCATAAGCTCATAAGATAGCATTCTCAATCTGTTTAAGCTTATTTTGTGCTTTAGACTTATTTTGCTTGCTTAAAAATAAGCCTAAAAATCTGCCTAGGGGTTGTTTGGTTTAAAGCTTTCAATAGGGCTTATTTAGATTTTCTGCTTATGGCTTATATTCTAGTGCTCAATTTCGTCATTTTAAGCTTATTAGGGTAGGGTTAGGTAGGAAATTTAGCTTATAGTTCTTTGTCATAGCTTATTTAGGTTTGTAGCTTAAAAAGTTTTCTATAAAAACCAAAAATAAAGTTAAGTAGTTTCTGTCAAGTTATAAGCTGTTTAACAGCTTATTTAGGGCTTTTCATAAAAAGCTTCTTTTATAAAAAGTGCTTATTTTTAGCTTTTCTAAAACTTTGCTTTTATAAGTTTTCAGAAATAAAAAAAGGGGAAGGTGGAAATCGGGGGTGAGCAAGACTCGAACCCCCGACCTCAACACCCTCAACCCTTTTATAAACGACACAACACACACTCCACTACCAACACGCCCTGGGGACTTTTTCATTATACTTTCACAAAATCTATTTCTTATATACGTTTTCTCCTTTTTTTGTCTATAAGCTGTTTTTAGCTTATTACACAGCTTATTCGATAAGCTGTGTAATCAAGCTTATTTTTCCTAGGTTCTAATTAGTTCAAGCTATTTTTTGTATTTTTTTCTAGAATTTTTATAAATAGGTTAGTATTTTTAAACATTTATTTTTATTAAAAACTTTAAAAAATCATAAAAAATAGAAAAATAATCAAAAAATATAAATCTTTTTTAAAAAATTTTCTTTGATCATAAAGTTTCTAGGAAAATTAGTTTTGCCTTTGTAGGGTTTAATTTGCAAAATTTCGATTTTTAAAGAACGGGATTCGTTCCCGTTCTTATTTTTCATGTTTTAAAGCTCATTTCAACTCCGTTTTCGTTCTAGTTTTCTTTAAACTTACTTTTTAGTCAATTAGAGTCCATTTAAAAAGAAAAATTCAATTTAGGTTTAATTTTAGAAATTTAGGGTTTTTAACTGCCGTTTAGGGTTCCCGTTTTGCGTTTTTAGTTAAAAGTTTGATTTCCCGTTATTTGTTTTCGTGCTTAATTGTTATCATTTGCTTATTTTAATTTGTAGAAGTAGATAATCAAATCAATCTTTGTTTCCAATTCAAATCATTGTCCGAACAACAAACGTGGTTTTAATTTCACAAATCGTTGGGGAATAACGACCCGGGAATCATACTTCCCGGTTAATATACGTATTATATTTATTGTTTTGTAGATTTTTCTTCTTTACTTTGTCCTCAAGGGTAATTTGGTAATTTTCCATCATTGTATATATTTTATTATTACGTGTGTTGGTTTATTACGAATCACCTAGTCACTACTATGATCACACCAATCTAACACTACTTACATGATCACCCGAATCTAACTATACTTTACAATGATCTCCACAATTAACTATTTACACAACTACATAAACACCTTCACAAATATACAAAATTGATTTAAAAGATCTAAACACAACTTCATTAACAATACCAAACTAAAATCATTAACACTTCTTGACTTTGCATGATAAAGAAAGTATTCTTCTCTTGCACTTGAGAAATTAAGCTTGGATCACTTGAAAACAAAGCTTTATGATTAAATGATCAAAGGATTGTAGGAGAGTATAAACTGATTTAGAACAGAAAGAAAGTGTGTGCAAAATGTGAGAAAATCAGTGGGGAATAGTCTAGTATTTATAGGCAAACTGGTCTGACAATTTGTCTGGGCGGTCCCCTTAAATAGGGTGCCGGTCCCCTTAATAATTAAGAGGACCGCCCTTATAATTAAGGGGGCTGCCCAGCCTCAGACGCTCCCTTTTTTGTCTTTTCTGGGGGAGGTGTTTTCTGGAACATTTCTAGCCGTTTTTAGGTAGAAAATTTGAATTCAAAATATTTATTTGAATAAAAAATTTCTTTTAAATCTAAAAATATTTTGTAAAAGATATAAAAATGTTTGTGACATTTTTATAAAAAATGTGAGGTTAAATAAAAATTCCTTTGATCATGAAATGCATTAAGCATATGTTTATTCATACCTTTAAGTGATTAAATTTTCAAAATGAAAATTTACTACTAATTACTTGTTTACAAATAATTTTTCATTAATCGTTTTTACATTTTGTGATCATCAAAACGTAAAGAGGTCGAAAAATATTAATAACGTTTTTAGGCATTATTTCTATCAACAAATTCCTTAATGGTGACCAAACTCGTCGATGATGTGTCATTTTATACACTTTTTCGGGGTCATTTAACCCCATAAATCATGCAAATATTTCTAAAATACGTGCTAAATTGTTTCTTTTTGTATTTTTAGCAATTGGATGATATTTGGAGGAAATACACGTGACTTGGGCTCATTTAGGGAAGAAACAGATGAGATTACAACTCTACACCAAAGTCAAAGAAGAAAAGGGCACACAGACCCTAAAGACGGCGTCACAATTACTTATGATGGCATCAAAACCTCAAAGAGACGACGTCAGGAAATTTGAGACTATGTCAGGACTTAACCGACATAGTGAAGCCCTAGCATATTTGGCAAAGCGATGGCGTCACGATTATAAAGCAACGCTGTTGCGATTGTTTTTCTATATATACAAACCCAGAATTAGGGTTTTAAAGTGTGGAACTTGTGGGATACGATAGTCATACTTAGGGTTAGAGTTTTAGCGGCTATTAGGTTGATTTTAGGGTGTAAAAACCCTCTTGTATCAACCTATAACTCCATGTTTTAATCAAGTAAAGTTCTTTATATTTTAATCTTTCAATATGTCTATGTGTTGTTTGATTAATTATTGTTCTTCACTTCTCTTTAACATGTTAGGCTAGATCTTATAGTGTTTTTTTATGATTGCATGAAACTTAGTTTGTAGATCCTTTTAATATTGCTTCTTGTTGATAGGTGTGCGTGTTAGGCTCTAGAAAACTAGCTTCTTAATTGCTTGCGAAGACATCTAGGGAAACGTGAATGTGTAGAAAGGATACCATCGTTAACAGTCTTCATACTACCTTACCCATATGTGGTTGATCACCTTTTAAGTATTCTAATGCATGTAATGTACTCTTAGGGGCCTTGTAATATTCTTCATACTACCTTACTTGTGCGTTGCCTTAACGGAACATTACATAGACGACGGGTTCGTGTAATTCGTTCATGACTTAGGAAATTCTTACACATCGCATCACAAGGGTGACAAGCAATAGAATTAGGAGAAGCAAACTAAGGATCATGCATGATTAAGTAAACACATTTATTTACCTATACGAGTTTCCACATTAGTTAAGATTTTATTTTAGTTATTAGTTTAATTAGTTTAAAACCAAACCCTCTTCAAACCAGAGATTTTAATTGCTTTCTATAAAATATAAAAAAACAAAATAACCTTCTTTCAACCCTTAGATCTTAGTTACATTTAGTTCGAGCCTTTCCAACCTATTCCCCTAGATAACGATAACAACCCCCGAGTCTTGCCTATACTACACTACAACGGTTAGGTACTCTGCCTAATGTTTCATTTCCGCTACTATTTCCTGTCATTCCATATATCATTGGTTGCTTGCATATAACCTTTAAAGCAAAACAAAATTTCTATGAGATAGTTACTATTGCGAAAACATAAAAAAATGATCTTAAGCTGAACTTATGTCTAATAAAGTCATCTTAGTGGACATTATAATTGATACCCTTCCAAGCTTAATAGCATAATGACTTCTAATTTTACATAAATAATTTACGTCGGTTTATATAGGACAAAATATCACTACTACAAAAATTGGTTTTACCCACGGTTAAATCTGTGGGTAAAACATTGTGAAAAGGCAGTTTTCCACATGTTTCACACGAATTCATTCTGTGTGTAAAAACCTTGTGGGTAAATAGTCGATATGTACTGTAAGTAAGAGTGCTAGATAAACAACTAATATTAGTTAACTCTCATTATCTCGTCTCGGTTTCCTAATTCATTATATGTTATATAATAAGTCAATTACTCACTTTGTAGTTCCTATTACTTCGTAAGTCAATGGAATACAGTTTGAATGATGTATAAACACATAATATAAACTGACAATATACAGATGAAAAAATATTATGTGGTATTGTTTAACATATGTTTAGTTTTTGGGTGTGGTGTTGTAGGTATATATGTCGAACATACAAGCTTGCGCTTAACAGAATTCAAGCATAACTTAAGAGTCTAACTTGGACTATAATTAAGTCAAACATTGTTATATGTCATGTTTGCATAGTAGTAATCATACGAAAGTGTTAGAATGAAGGAGATGAGCTAGAGAGTATTTTTCATCATTTTCTAAATTTTTATTTCAAAGGGAAAATAGAAATGGGGAGGGAGAAGTGAATTACAAAATGTAAAGACTTGTATAAATATCCCTCCTAGATGGGTATTTATACTTATTGCTAATCCTATTCTATTTTCCTAACTTTAGTCAAACCTTGGTTAACTTTCTTTTAACTTTGACCAAGATAGACTTTATTACATTATAACTACTACTAAAACTATAAAACTAAACAAAACTATACAAAGAACAATTCATATAATAATAAACACTTTTCTTGAACCTAAAAATCTCCCCCAAAGGGTTGATTATTACAGACGCTTCATTGTCGGTAGAATTAGTCTTCCATTCACAAAAGATTCCTTTTCTCATTTGCTTTTGTCTTCCAAAATATCTTTTCGCCATGTTTATCCCCTTTCAGGGGGATCAACATCTGCATGATGTTCATCGTGATATACGAAAAGCTATTGCTTTTCAAACTTAGCTTTCAAAATTTCCCATATTTCTATATCAACCGCTTGATCTTGAGGCTTTGACTTCATATTCAGATACAATTGATGTTAAATATCAGCAGTTGACGAGCTTGTTGTGGGATAAAGATTAAGAGTTGTATTCTGCATGTGCTTTCGAAATAATTCTTCAATCATCTTGGGTCCATGAGTTGCAAATTCTTTGGCGATCATTTCTTGAGCATTTATAGGATTAACTTCACGATCCTTGTTAACCGCAAGATTAACCAGATGTGGCATCTCCTGTTTGATCATCTCATTAGTTTTTGCAAATGTCATTTTAGGTACAACCTTGTTGCAATGATCAAGAACTTCTCGAATCTTTCCCATAAAGAAATCATGAGTAATGAATTTGTTTTTAATATGAGAACGAATTAGACCACGTTATCTGCACATGCCAGCAATACTTCCTGGTAGAATCTTTGTCTTGTACAAAATAACTTATTTCTTGCATTTTGTTGTGGATGAATCTTTGGATGTGGTAGCAGTTGTTGGTGATACAGTAGCTGTCAATTCCTTAGTACCTGTTTTATTAGAAAATGAAACATTCTTAGGGGATTTAGTTGGTGAGGGAATTGGTGTCTGCTTCTGCTCTTTCCTAATCTCCATACTACCCGTCACATCATCAACAATATCTTTCTCATTAACAACCTCATCCGTCTTTTCAACATCATCAATATTAGTTTCCTTCTCAATCTCTTTATCTTCGTTTCTTTCTCAATCTTTTCATCTGTCTTCTGTTTCTTAATCTCTTCATCATCATCAGTGACATTTTTTGGATTTTCCTTATGACTCCCGAGCTCTATCCTAGTACCAGAATCATCAACATCATCATTAAATATGGAATCAACAAACTCACTCGCATACGATTCTTCATCTTCTTCACCTTCAACCATCTTTTTAATCTCCTCCTCTGCCAACTTTTCTTGTACTTTAGCTATATTTTCTTATGCTTCAGCCGCTAAAGCGGTTTTGTGTAAAGTGAGACTTAAAAGAGTAGCCTTAGCAATTTTATCTCCCTCTCTCTCTATCAACGTTGGGAGGTGGAATTAAAGGTGTACTGGATTCTCCAACACTCTGCTTCCTCTTCTTCCCCTGAGGACTAGCAGTAAGGGTAGGTGTCCTATGGGCTCTAGGTGTAGACCTATGCGTTCCTTGGGTAGAAACAACCGGTTGCGGTTGATTCATTGGGACAACTACATTAATAAACACCGTCTCATACTCCTTAAAGTCATCAGTGGCACGGATCTCCTCAGTCAGAAACGCATATGGAATCAGCATCCCTCGTACAAGCACATTCCTAGTAGTATACACACTAATCAATGGAATATCATCCTTAATAGAATGATAATCCTCTTGAATCCTTTGAGGAATGTTTGGAAATTTCTTCATCAAATCAGCAATTATGAGCTTGATGAATCGAGGATACTGGATGGCTTCTTTCTTCTGAAAATCATTGTTCATGAAATCCCACCATAGAAGAGCAGCATAATCAACATTTGTTTGGTTGATCATAGCATAAACAATTGAAGAATGTTAATCTTTGTTTGATCGTGTCCATATGTTCTTGTTGTTAAACAACGGTTGAACACCTTAAACATTGTTTGCCATGGTTGTGCTAGATTCTTCGTGTAGAAGGCACTCACTTTATCAACTACACCTTGATAGCCAACCCTGTTCATAAAAGCTTCAATAGTTTGAATGTTGACTGGTGCGACAAATGGATTTTCAGGAGTTTCCACTGGCAAATGAAGAGTGTCACGGAACATGTCCACAGTATAGGTAAATTTCTCAGTATCCAGCATGAACTTGATCGTGTCTTCGGTAACAGGTACTTTGCTAACTGTCCTCTAAAATTGTTGTAGATACACAGTAGGGACATCAAAAGTGGCAGTTAAAGCATAGCTTAGTGGATGATCAAGTAATATCTTCCCAACAATCTTGCATTCAAGAGAGCATGGAATATTTTGAAGCACAACGTAATTGTTGCATCTCCCAATGGTATGGTATTTTGGAACAAGTTGAGAAGCTGGAACTATTTGTTGAGCCATGTGGAATACTGCATGATGACATGAAGTGATTAGTGAAATGAGATAATGTTTATGTAATACACATTTATATAACATTTTTGTCTCTTTCCACTCTGTCTGTTTTTATATGCTCTGGCAATTCTTTTTGAGCATATTCTGATCATTTTCTTTCTCATGTGCCAATTCTTGCTTTTTCGGGCACATGCCATACGCTTTATTCATCTTTTTCTTTTAATCACATTTTGTATGCTCTGGCATTTCTTTTTCGAGCTTACTTTGATTTTCTTTTTCGCGTATCGATTTTATCTCTCTTTCTATTTAGTATTTCCTCACCAAAAAACATTTGTGAAATGATACTCTTTCAAGAATAATAAAGATATACTCTGATTTAGAAAATACCAATTTGGCAAAAACACAAGTTGTGACAACCATTGATGTTTAAGAAATCCAAGAGTATAAATTTATATTCTGAAAAAACTTTTTAGTGAAAGAGTACCACTTTCTGACACAAAGATACGACTTTTTGATTAGAAATTGAGATAAGCATTCCAAAATCACAAGTTTTTCAAAGATGTTTGAAAAAAATAATGATTATACAACCAATCTAATGAAACACTAATTGGATGGTCACTAAGCCACTCACTCCTCATTCTGTTCAATGCAGAAAACGGCCGAAACCGGACATGACTTAGACCATTTACCCAATTAAGTACAATAGATCGTCATAAACCACTTTTTGAACGATTTTTGATACATTCTTTTCAAGACTTTTGAATTTTGCCCTTTGATGAAACATGAGAAACTTATGATCACAGACAGTTTAAGCACCATTTTGTATTTTCCTTTTTCATATTTTTGAATCATTGATCACTTGAATGAAAAATTTAGTTCTACAAAAACATATTCTTATTTACGATATTTGGATGGTCAGTAGATTGCTCAATCCTCATCCTGTTAATTTCAGGAAACGGTCGAAACCGGACACAATCTTCACCATTTGATCCATTTATCAATAAAAAGATATGACTTTATAACAAAATTTATCATTTGTTCTCGTAAGATGCATTTTGTTTAACAATTAAGCCAATTTGAGTATTTGTAAAAAAATAGCCCATTTATATTCTTTTCCTAAACCCAAGCTAAAAGCCCACTTTGTTCTTACGAAACCCATTTAGTAAGCCTAAAATATCATTTACGAAACCAACCCATTTGGCCCATTACTGTTTGTGAAACCCAATTGATAAGCCCATACGAAACCGAAACCTGAGACATTACTTTCGTAAACATAATTATCCTTTTTAAAATGATAATCTGAATGTTTTGACTTATTTTTCAGCTTATTTATCATCTTATTAACAGTTCAAGCTTGATCTTATGTTAAAAAAGCAATTTCTCAAAGTTACGAAACCTATCAACGTTACGAAACCTCATGATCTTAGTCCACAAATGATATTTTCAGTGATCAATCTATTCCAATCATGTCACAAGACAACGTTTTGCCTCAATCAGTTTCAAGTTTCAATCACTTTTCATATTTACGAAACCCTAGATCTATACGAAACCTATTTTATCAATTAACAACAACAATTAATCACAAATAAAACAAATAGGTCACGATTTCTTACGTTTTTCTATAAAAAATAATCAACAAAACGATCTGGATTGTGTTTTCTTCGTTACAAAAGCTCAGAGAATTTACGAAACCTTTTTGAGTAATTTACGAAAGTCATAAGGTTGCATATGAAACTATTTCTTTTATACTTCCGAAAATGACTTTCCAATTTTGGCATTTTTAGTCCCTCAAGTTACTTACGTAAGCTTTTTGATCCCTACGAAACTTAACTTTGCTAATTTGTCATTTTAAGACCATGAAGTTTCTTTCGTAATCCTTAATCACCCATACCAAAGTTATCCTGTTGCACTTTTACACTTTCAGCCCTTGTAGTTACTTTCGTAAACTTTTGTGATCCAATTTTTTTTTCATAACTCCCCCTTGGAGTTAGACCACTTTTCACATCAAACTTTTTGACTATTTCGCAATTAAGTTCCCGCTTTTATCTTAAAAAAATTCATAACTCCCCCTCGAACAATTATCTCTTTTTGAAATATCTTTCCTTTTGATAAAAAATTTGTTCAAAACGAAGTTATTTTTGCTTTTGAGAATACACTTTTGTTTTATGATGATGATTTGACTGAAAAATTTTATAACTCCCCTCAATAAGATATCTAATTAAAAAACTTATTGAAAGATAGTTAATTTTTGTAGTTTTGAACATTCTTGAGAAGATTTTTGAAAATCAAGAATTTCATAACTCCCCCTCGAATAAATGTCTAATTAAAGAACTTATTCAAAAGGTATTTCTTGCAATTTTGCACACTTGAATTTTTCAAAATTTGATGATTTTAAGAAATCCTTTGTTTGTGAATGAATTTTGATTACAAACGACATATTTTAGTAGTGAAAGAACATTTTTGAATGATTTACTCCTCCTCAGTTTATGGTACATTGATTTTGCGTTTAAAGAATCACTTTTTGAGAAATCCAATATCATAAAACTGATTAAAACGGAGAAGATATGTGTTTGTATCTTTAAGTTATATTTTTGTGTTTTTGTATTTTTCAAATTTTTTTTTCCAGTTTTGAAAAATAGTGAGAGAACAAAAATATTTATCTTGTTTTTTGAAATTTTCAATTTTGTATTTTGTTTTTGAAAAAATATTTACAATTTGTTTTGATGTATGAGCTTTTATTCAAGAAGATAACTTTGTCAGACGTTCCAACTCAGTTGGAGTCATACATCGCATACCAATCCTGAGAACTAAATACTCAAACCTCTCTTTTGGAAGGGCTTTTGTAAAAAGATCAGCAAGTTGGTATTCTGTCCCGACAAAGCAAATTTTAATTGTACCTTTTTCAACATGCTCCATGATAAAGTGATAACGGATGTTAATGTGTTTTGTACGTGAATGTTGTACCGGATTGCAAGATATGACAATTACGCTCTTTGAGTCACAGTACATTGGAATCTTGTTGTAACGAAATCCATAATCTAGCAGTTGCGTTCTCATCCAAATGACTTGAGCATAGCATGCAGATAAGGATACGTAATCAGCTTCCGCAGTTGACATGGCTGTACAATCTTGCTTTTTCGACGACCAACTGACTAGCTTATCTCCCAGAAATTGAATGCCTCCAGATGTGCTTTTGCAATCATCATTACACCCTGCATGGTTTGCGTCTGAATATGCAATTAGCTCAAACCCAGAATCCTTCGAGTACCATAGACCCATGTTAATGGTTTGTCTTAGATATCAAAAGATCATTTTGACCTCTTTGAGGTGTTTTTTGGTTGGGCGTGCCTGATAACGCGCACATAAAAATATCGCAAAGGCAATGTTGGTCGACTAGCAGTGAGATACATAAGTCCTCCAATCATACTACGATATTTAGTTTGATCAACCTGGGTACCCTGTAAATCTACATCTAGTTTGGTAGTAGCCATTGGTGTGCTAATGGTATCACATTTTCCATCCCATGTTTCTTAAGTAGATCAATAGTATATTGTGATTGACATAGAAAGATTCCTCGGGGTGATTGATAAACCTGAAGTCCGAGAAAGAACTTCATTTCACTGATCATTAACATTTCAAAATTATCTTTCATTAGTTTTGCAAATCTTTTTGAAAAAACTGGTTTAGTTGACCCAAAAATTATGTCGTCGACATAGATTTGAACTAATAAGATGTCATCCCCGTGTCGTCTTGTAAACAATGTCGGATCGATAATACCTTTTGTGAAATGGTGTTCAATTAGGAATGAGGAAAGCTTGTCATACCATACTCTAGGGGCTTGTTTGAGACCATATAGAGCTTTCTTAAGACGATATACGTGGTTAGGAAAGTCTGGATCTACAAAACCATCAGGCTGGCGAAAAAAATTCCTCTGTCAGTGGACCGTTCAGAAATGTCGTTTTGACGGCCATTTGGTAAATTGGAAAGCTCTTGTGAGCCGCATATGCCACAAAGATTTTGACAACTTCGAGTCTTGCAACTGGTGCAAATGATTCCTCAAAATTGTTTCCCTCCTCTTGACCATATCCTTTGGCAACGAGACGAGACTTGTTCCGTATAACCGTGTTTTTAGCATCAGTCTTGTTTTTCCAAATCCATTTGACTTTGATTATGTTTCTGCCAATAGGACATTCGACAAGTTCCCAAACATCAAGGCGTTTGAACTGGTTAAGCTCATCTTGCATGGATTCAATCTAGCTGTGATCAAGCATAGCTTCCTTGATATTTTTCGGTTCAATTGTACTCACTGTCAGTGCGTACATACAAACTTCTGCATCGGTTTGAAGTCGATTTCTTGTCATTACAGGTTTTGAGGGATCACCAATCACTTATTCAATTGGATGATTCTTAGTCCACTTATCACTTGAGCGATGTTTTTGGTGAAACTCATGCATATTTGATGGATCCTGATATGTTGAAGATGAGTCAGCTTCTTCGAACATAGGAGTTTGAGGTGGATTGTAGAACACATTTCCATCAAATTCTGGAACGTCTTCTTGAACTAATTCATCGGCATTTTCATTCAAGACTGGAGATTTTGGTTCAGTGACAATTTGTTCTGCTGACGAGGATACTATGTGAGGAGCTTCATCTTCTTCAACGACAATTGACGATGATGAAGAAGTGTTTTCATTATCAAGAGTAGTTGCAGCGGAATTATCAGACACTTCTGGTAAACTCGTCGCATAGTATTCTTAGAGGACCAAACAAATTATCCAAGTTTGTTTTGAAGGTACGGATTGTGAATCTTTCGATGAATCTTGAAAATTCGTGTAGTTTGTTTCGGGTTTTAAATTGTTGCATTCAGAAGCCATTGCTGTGAGTTCATCAAATTTGACATGGATCGTTTCTATTATCTTTTTGGTTTGGCAGTTATAGATACGAAATCCTCGTGATGACTCAAAATAACCAATAAAGATACCAATGTCAGCCTTTGGTTTCATTTTCCCAAGATCATCATGATCATTTATTGGATAGCAAAGGGTTCCAAACACATGAAAGTATTGAATATTGGGTTTTCTTCCTCTAATCAGCTCATAAGGAGTCTTATTGTACCGTGTGTGTACAATAGAGCGATTCTGAGTAAAACAAGCAGTAGCAATATCTTCGACCTAAAGAAATTCTAGAGATTTGGAAAATATAAGCATTGTTCGAGTAACCTCGACTAGTGTACGATTTCATAGTTCAACAACACCATTTTGTTGAGGCGTACGAGCAATTGAAGTTTTATGAACAATACCTAACTTTGCATAAAATGACCGTAATTTCTTGTTTTTGAATTCGGTTCCATTATCAGTTCAAATCGTCATAATTTGAGCCTTTAGATTCCTTTAAACTTGATTGATGAAATCAATAATCATATCTGGATCCTCATCTTTGGTGCGAAGAAAATATACCCAGGTGTACCGAGAATAATCATCAACAATCACGAGAATATATTTCTTGCCATTGATACTTGCAACCCTCATTGGCCCACACAAATCCATATGAAGTAGTTCAAGTTTGGATTCAGTGCTTGGAACCAATTTTGGTGGAAGTGAAGCTTTCTTGCTTTTGCCTTGTTCACAGGTTGAACATAAGTGATCTTTGTTATACTTAAATTTTGGAAGCCCATCAACTAGGTCTTTTGACGTGAGTTGGTTTATGGTACCAAAATTCAAATGAGAAAGCCTGTGGTGCCATAGCTAAGATTTTGTTGATGTGGCTCTGGACATTAAGCACACTGGAGAAGAATCCGCCATCTCGGAAATAGAAATAGTGTAAAGAATTGAATCACGAGAACCGGTAAGCAAATCATCACCCTCCAAATTCCTAACATAACACGTGTTTGAACGAAAGGCTACTTCTAAATCTCCATCACAAAATTTTCTGACCAAAAATAAGTTGTGTCCAAAGCCTTTAACATAATATAGGTGACATATCGTTAGATTGCCTTGTACATAATCTCCATATCTAGTGATTGCAACAAAATGATCATTCTCGAAGCGGACTATTCCCATGAATTTCTAAACGAAATTTCTTAGCAGTTAAAGATTGCCAGTCATATGCTTCAAGCATCCGCTATCAACAATCCAAAATACGAGCTGGATCACCTGCATCACATGAAGCAAATGTAGATGGAAGAGTGGAAAGTTTGGCTACCCATTTCTGAGTGGTAACCGGTGAGTTGGATGTAGAACGAATACGAATACGACTCTTTGATTCAATAGGGAGTGATTGAGCATTTTTGCTCTTGGGTGTCCAATTAAAACTTTATTGGTATTCAAACCATTTTTTCCACTTTCTACTTGTTGCAATTTTGTTTTTCATGTAATTACTAAGTGTCCTACTTTGACTAGAATCAGGAGATAGTGGTAACGCACTAGAGACCTTATTTGTTGTTGTTGGGGTTTTAGCAATGCTTAATATAGATTTTGCAACTACATAAGTAGCTCCTAAGTTCTTAGATTTTGCTGTTATGCGGGGTAGTGAATAAGGCTCCTTTGACACTTGAATTCCTAGACAAAGCATAACGAGCAACACATTTTTCATGAGAAGGTAAAAACACATCTTTACCACAAGAAACACTAACAATATTTGAACCGTCATTAACAGCAGTTACATTATTGGTATTTAATACACTTGCGTTTGATTGACATACATTCGAATGCATTGTTTCACGCTTACTAGAATCTATACTAGCACTACGTGACATCTTCCAAACATGTGCAGTTGAACTCTTAGCATTAGTGTTCTTCAAGACTCTATTCTTCGATTTAATGTCGTTAGACTTTGGTCTTCTAACACTATTAGAACTTTCTACACCTGTGGAATTAGAAACATGTATGTTAGTTTTAGAATCCGGTGTCTGTGTCTCTGTTGTTGTGAGTCTATACATTCCTCTTGCAAGTACATTCTCATTTTGTTTTCGACTTTGCTCGTTTTTAGGTGTAGAATGTGAAGTGACTGGTTTTGACCTATCTGCATTAACCTTAGAATCTGACACTTTCTTAGCCTTAACTGATATGTTTTTAGGCAATGTGTTACACAAAGAAGTGTTCATGAGGTCTCAGATTTGTCAAACTTAGTATTCACATTCTTTCCCTTGTCAACAGTTTTAAGCTTATTCTTGAGTTCAAATATTGTTATTAAAAGATCTTGATTCTGAGCACGCACATCACCATAAGCATATGTGTTGGGAATTATAATTTGAGTTGATTATGACAAAACATATTAAAGATGGAAGACCTACAAGACAAAGCTGGAATAACATTAATGCTGATTGAAGATTAGTCAAACAGTATTTAATGCTCAGCTAAAAGATAAAGATCAACATTAATGCTGATTGAAGACTGGTCAAATAGTATTTATGATGATTGAAGACTGGTCAAATAGTATTTATGATGATTGAAGACTGGTTAAATAAGATTGATCTTATCTTGTCTTGTAAACCCTACTCCCTCTATTATATAAAGAGGGTAGGCGTCTAGGTTAGAGGTATCCATACATAGCAGACTTCTCCAATGAGAGTCTAGAAACGCATAGAGCGTGTGTAGTAGTAGTAGTAGTAGTTTCTTTATCATGTTTGAATAAAGAAAACCTTATTAGTAATGTTGATTGTGTTTTTATATTCCGCTGTGCTTAATCAATCAATGTTATTCATACCCTAGTTGAGTCTAGATTCCTGGATTCCACAGTTGGTATCAGAGCCTCGTGGCTCTTGATCTAGGGTTTATAAGGTTTTCCTATGTATTTATTTTTCTGTAATTTTTTATCTATAAACACATATATTTTGGGTCCACAGACGCCCTTGGATCTTGAACAATGAGGATGTGTATGGTTCATTTTGGAGGTTCAGTTTATGCTATAATTCTTGATTGGAACAGTTACACGCTCTTTACAAATATTTTGGGGGGCATATGATACCATACAGTTCATGATATGATTATTGAGGAAAAAGAATAATCATAAGCATTGAGTGGTTTCTGGTTGAATCTGTCGGAGGCTCACTGAGGACTACGGCCATTGCATAGTGATCGCATGCATATATTGACTACAAGAATTATTCCAAAGACGTTTTATTACATAATATTAGTAATTAAGCATGTCTTGTTCGTACTGAGGAAGAGATAATCTATGCTACTGAGTCGAGATCAAGAGGATGGGTTAATATACTTTTAAGGGGAAAGCTTATTGTTCATTACTTAACCATCTACATGGCACTACTATTTGATTATGACAAAAAGGGGAAGACGTGCATGGTATTCTGGGTAGTTATTTCATCTATAATTAGCTTCAGGGGAAGCTTGTGCTTAATTGGTTTTGTCATTAATCAACTAGGGGAGATTGTTGGGAATTATAATTTGAGTTGATTATGACAAAAACATATTAATGATGGAAGACCTACAGCGAAGCTGGAATAACATAATGCGGAATTAAGATTAGTCAAACAGTATTTAATGCTAGCTAAAATGGATAAAGATAACATTAATGCTGATTGAAGACTGGGTCATATAGTATTTATGATATTGAAGACTGGTTCAAATAGTATTTATGATGATTGAGATTGGGTTAAATAAGATTGATCTTATCTTGATCTTGTAAACCCTACTCCTTATTATATAAAGGGTAGGGTCTAGGTTAGAAGAATCCATACATAAGCAGAGCTTCTCCAATGAGATGTTAGAAACGCATAGTGCGTGGGTAGTAGTAGTAGTAGTAGTAGTTTCTTTATCATGTTTGAATTATTTTTTTTAAATAAAAAAAAAGGAAAAAATATAATAATGATAAAAAAAAAAAAAAAACCCCCCTTTATTAGTTAGTAATGTTGATTGTGTTTTTATATTCCGCTGTGCTTAATCAATCAATGTTATTCATACCCTAGTTGAGTCTAGATTCCTGGATTCCACAATATGTCTTTTCATTAACATGTTCAATCAACCCATCAAGCTCTTCGTGTTGCTTTTATTGAATTAAAAAGCTTTTGATATTCAAGTTTGATATTTTCTCTTTCTTTAACAACAGAATCCACTTATGTTTTTAACAATACGTTCTCATCATTTATTGTTGACAATTTTGACTTCCAAGAGACGTCACAAGCCATTTTATCTTTTTGATGTTGTAATTTGAGTTCAAAATCAATACTTTGAGCTTGTGATCGCTTAAAATCATTTTCAAGAATCTTGATTCTTTTGAGTAAATTGGCTATGGAATCATTTGAACTTTTCACAAGTTCAGCTTGTAACAACTCATTTTATAGCTTTTCAACAGAAATCAACACACAATTTTGAATTTTATTTGTCAAGGATACATCCAAAAGTCGATCGATTTCATTTTGAAGGATTTGTTCTTTTAGAGTTTTCGTTGTAACTTTATGTTCCATTGATTCAAAAATATTTAACATTTCCTTTCAATGAGTTCTTCTTTAAGTTCTTTCAAATTCTTTGACAAAGAAGTAGACATCGAAATGACATCAGTTTTATAAAACTCTCGTAAAGAATTTTGACTATCAGACATCCATCTTCGTTGTCCATCTTCTAAAAGAGTTTTGTCAATCCTTGTTCGTAAATCGTGAATTGCTACACCCATTTTGTCAAACATCTTTAACAATTTACTCTTGTTTGGCATTTTTGAAACTGGCAACTCCGATGTTACTTCTTTTGACTAAGAACTATTATTAGAAGTAGAAAGGAATTGAAAAATATGTTTGTTCAACTAAAGATTCTTGTTGAGGAATAAATGTTTCATAAAGAGCATTTACATAATTGATTTGAACCATTTTGTTTCTCATGTTTAATGGACTTTTTTCCGCATCCTCTAAAGTTTCCTCAGAATCAGGTGAATCAATATTTAATTTAGCACATTGAAGCAATTAACCATCGTACATTTTTTGTTGTGCTGCAATGGCCTTCTTGAGACGTTCAGGATTCTTATAACCCAACCCAACTTTAAGAAAAGGATCATACACTTTATTTGGTTCCTTTCCAAGCATTTGAATTGATTGACCCATGTTATAAACAATTCGATCATGAGAACTAAGTTTTTCTTCGAGATCAACAATATCATCAAGATATCGATCTTCTCGTTCTTTAAAATCCTTTTTAGCTAATTGAGTTTCATGTTGAATTATTAACTTTTTATTTTAAACTTTGAAAAAATCATTTTGAATTTTATCTTTTTTCTTTCAAAATTCTCTCAATGGTGTCCTTATCAGCCTGTAATTCACGTTCTAACTCTTCACATGTTTCTTTATATTTTGAACATTGAATTGTTTTTGACGCAAATGTTTTGACCCGATCCTTACATGTCTCAAGCTCCTTTTGTAGCAACATTTTTTTTGCTTTTTAAGCTCAGTGTTTAATCGTTTTTTGATTTTCAGCTTCTCTTTTAACATCAAATGCTAGCATGTGAATTTTATGATATTCGTCATGATCATTTGAATCATGGTCAGACGTGCCACCATTATTTTCCATATAAGGATAATCAAATATGATATTAAATCAATTTGATCATCATCAGATGTTAAAATAATAGTTTTACGTTTCACATGACTCACTTATTCATGAACCTTGGATGAAGCATTTACCTCATTGACAACCTTTGCATCATATGATAGCACAGTCTCAGCATTACCATCAGCTGGTTGAATTTGATCCATCAACATGACTGTAGCAGTTAACTCTTCCATTGTTTCTTCTCCATATGAAGTGTCAAGCATGAAATCATTTTCTTCGTTGTTGAGGTTGCTTCCGGCTTCATCTTTCATAGCTAACAACATTTGTTCTTTGAAATACTTTGCATCACAAACTCTTGGTTTATGACAATCACGGGCATAGTGGCCTTTTTCATTGCAGTTATAACACTGAACATTTGCCTTACCCGGAGTTGACTCAGTTTGTGGAACACGCTAAACAATCTGATTGTTGTCATCATTTCCATTTCCTGCATTAAACGCTTGATTCCTGCTTTGTCTGCCTGCATTCTTATTACCATTGTAACCATAACTTGTATTCTTGGTTTGTATGTTAACTCGACCATCCTGAATCATGGCTTGATTCCTTGTGTTTGATGAAGTACGAAGACGATTATTGGTAGGTGTGGAGAACTTCTGAGTGATTGCTCGAGCTAATAACATCATGACAGTTGTAAGCTTGTCCTCTTGAGAATCCCCTTGTAACTCCCCTTGATATTCATCTTCATAGTTAACAACTGATGAAGGATGTGTGACATAGTATGGTTGTGGTGAATAAGAAGAATGTGCATGAGATTGTGATGAAGAAGCATTTGATTGAGCAAGAAGAGCTAATGGATCATGATTCCTGGCAGCTTTCCTTGCTTTAGATGCTAGAACATGTGGTTCGAATTATACTAAAGAATCATACAACACATCATATGAAACTGTACCGCCAGTTTGATTATGACGAACCATGGTGACATATTTGCTCCACTCGGGTTGCAAGAAATTGAGAAACTTGGTGTTGATTGACACTGAAATAGCACGAACATTATTACGATCCATAATATTCACAAGCGTTGTCAATCTTTCATACACAGATTCTAACAATTCTCCTTCTTTTGCTGCAAATTTGTCAAACTCATCCATCAGACATGAGTGTCTCACATGACTAGTAACATCAAAACCAAACATCAATCTTTTAATTCGTTCCCACATTTCCTTAGCATTTTTACATGCATACACTGAATTGTATATATCATTTGGTATTGATTGAAGAAGATAATTCATGATTTTCACATCAGCAATGTATTGACTCTTGTTTGTTGAAGTCATTTTGGACAATGGTTCAAGTATTTGTGTGTTAGTGCCATCTGGATTAGGAATCATTGGCCTCTCATACGGTCTGTTCTGTATCAAATTCCACATCTGCTCCCCGTCTTCAAGCTTATTATCTAGAAACCTTCTGAACCTACTTTCCCATGGAATATAATTTCCTTTCTCAAGCATTGGAGGTCTATCATTAGCTTCTGAGTCTGCTAAAGTTTGTTGATTTGAAGTAGATATATTGTATCAAATGATTACAATGCAAACTTGGATCGTTTTAGAGATAAATTCTTGTAATCGTGAAGTTAACGAGCAATTACAACCTTGTCTTGTATTACAATGAAGTAACCTTGAAGAAACTAAACTTTGATTTGTTACGGAAGTCTAAGTAACACGTAAGCCTTGTTACGAAAGCTTTATTTTCCAAAATTAGAAGATACGAAACCTCTTAAACTGTGTTATGAAACC